>JAJGRX010000048.1:0-27853 GCA_025461125.1 Carex kokanica
GCAATCCAGCCAGGCCATGAAGGAGTGTTTAATTAAGTTAGCTTTTTTTTTGTTTTTCGTTTTGTTTGATGTAATATATTTGTTCTTAATTTAATCAGCATTTTATTTTCTATCCGTTTAACTATTTGTTAAATACTTCATGCTATCTAAATAAATACTGTTATAGATATAAATTAGCAGTAAAAACAACCAACAAATAAATTATGGATAATCACTACAAAGTATTTATTTAAAAAAAAATTATTTAAAATTAACTTAAATAATCGGTCTAAATAAATCATAGAATAATTAATGCTTACTGCTGTCTAAATAATCCGATTGGAAAACATAAATGAACACTTTACTTGATATGACCTTATATTTCTGGGTTTACAATTATAAAACAACCATAGAATAATTTTTCAGAAAAAATTAAATACCTTTCTCTACACGGGTGTTTCATTAAACCTCCGTGTACGAATACCTTTCTACACGGATGTTTAATTAAATGTCAGTGTGCTCCCTTTGAATTTCTACATAGATATTTAATGAAACATCAGTGTAGAAAGTATTCGTACACGGATGTTTAATGAAACATCCGTGTTTAAAAGATTTTTTTAATGAACTAGAGACTTGGATTTTTTTATTTAAACAAATAAAATATAAAATACAAAAACACAGTAAAATATTCGGGTTACAAGTCACTCAAAGCTCTCCTCAGTAGACAGCAAATAAACTCTGCTTCTTGTTGAAGTCATTAATCCAGAGATGGATATTTGCTCATGATATGGAAAAGAAATATTAAAAATGAGATAAAAATATTACAATGAGACATAAATATCCAGAGATAACCAACCTTAAGTCTTTAGTCTGACTCTTCATTCGGCTCTTCATCTCTGAAATATTATAAAAGAAATAAATATTATACATTGAATTTTTTTTCCAAAAAAGAAATATTAAAATTTTCAAGTTTCAAAGGAGTAAATATTATACATTGGATTTTTTTTTCCTTTTTCTCCTTTTTCCACTGTTTGAACATCTTCCCATAATCTTTTATTGTGGTCAGATCTCATGTAATTTGCTTCATCTTGTTCTGCAATTGTTGTTATCTCAGCTTGCACATCGGTACAAATTGAGGTATCTCTTTGAACTGGTCGTACTCTTCTTGTCGGTGACGTTTTCTACCCCAACAATCCTTCTTTTGGATAGGACGACACTCCACCTATCATCACTCGGATCAGTGACATAAAAGACTTGGGTGGCTTGCTTGGCAAGTGTGAACGGATCATCAACATACCCGACTTTGTCAAAATTAATGAGTGTGAACCCGTCGTTATCAACTTTAGCACACCCGGTCTTCGACCCATTGTCACCGAAATAAGGGAATGCTAAAGTGAGGATTGTAAACGAGCTCCCAAATTTCTTCAATAACGCCGTAAAAGACTTTGATGCTATTACAGGCCGGGCATCCCCCGATCTATTGAATTCTTGAGACGTCGCCACCAACGTCACCTCACTATTTTGCATCGTGCTCTTATCACACTGTAATTTAGTGTAAAATGTATATTCGTTAATCTCGTATCCTAGGAATGTTCTAACAACCATTTGGGGTCCTTCGCCCAGCAACCTAACAGTTTAATTTACGGGCAACCTTGCGGGATGTGATTCCACTCTTTCTTTCATCCATCCTATAAAAGAACAGTTATGCTCGTCAGTAAGCCACTTCTGACTTCTCGTGTAGTTCTGTTGTCGAATGATTGTCATGTGCTCATCTATATATGGAGCAACATCTGCCATGTGCTGTAGTATAATAAAATGTGCCTTTAGCAGGTCATCGTTATCTATGGCTTTCAACCCAATTGTCCCTACTCCTTGGAGCCTTCCCTTGTATCGAGATTTGGAACTCCAATAGGACCCACACCGGTCATGTAGTTGGTGCAAAACTCAATTACCTCTTCCGTGGAATATCCTTCGACAATGCTACCTTCGGGTCGATGTCGGTTCCTTACGTAACTTTTCAAAATACCCATGAATCTTTCGAATGGATACATATACCACAGGAACGCGGGACCACAGATCCTAATTTCCCTCACGAGATGAACAACAAGGTGAACCATAACATCAAAAAAGATGGCGGAAAATACATCTCAAGATGGCAAAGGGTAACAACGACCTCCTTTTGCAAAGCGTCCCAATTTGAGCGGGTCTATCACTTTGGAATTAATTGCATTGAAGAAAAATTAAAGCTTCGTAATGGTTTGCCGAACGGGCTTTGGTAAAATTCCCAGAATTGCAACAAGAATCATATGTGTCATTAAAACATGACATTCGTGGAATTTCGGACCAATCAATTTCAGGTCCTTCATCGACACCAGCCTCTTAATATTCGAAAATACCCTGATGGGACTTTAATACTATGAAGACATTTACAAAAGATAATTTTCTCGATCTTCGACATTGTCCACATTGCGGGGGGTAGGTATGCCTTTTGCTTCCCTTTATCCTGCAGTGGCTCGGGTCGTATTCCCATTAATTTCATGTCTTCTCGAACTTTAATACCGTCTTTATTCTTTCCCAAAATGTTCAATAATGTGCCAATCAAACTGGCACAGACATTTTTTCAACATGCATGACATCTAGGCAATGTCTCACTTCTAAATATTTCCAATATGGTAGCTTCCAAAATATGGACTTCTTTTTCCAAATATTTTTCGGTGGTGGTTTGGCACATTTTCCAAAAACATCAAGGTTTTAACCCGCATGAAGACATTATTCCCATCTAACGGATGACGTACCACTTCAAGCTTAATTTTCCCGTTGAATACCTTCTTATTCTTACCGTATGCGTGATTAATAGGAAGAAACCTACGGTGCCCCATAAAAACATTCTTTCTACAGTTTTTCAACCTCAGCACCTACGTGTCATCTTCACAGATAGGGCACGCTTTTGCTCCTTTAGTACTGTAACCCGATAAATTCTCGTACTCGGGGAAATCATTTATGGTGCATAATACCATGGCCGACAAATTAAATTGCTCTTTGTCGTACGCATCCCACACCTGGACGCCATCCCTCCACAATTTTCGGAGGTCCTCAACTAATGGTGCGAGATACACATCTATGTCATTTCCGGATTGTCTGTGTTACACCAAAAAGGTATAGTACAAAGTTTCAGTACAGTGAACTGTACTTTTTAACCTTAAACACACTTTTCGGTTCAGACTGCAAGTATACAATCCTATCGAGCAGTATATTATCGGGTATCGATCACAGGGACGGTTCAGATATAATCTAGAATTTCACCTAAATTAAATAAAGACTAGAAGTTGGAAAAGATTGGTTTTGGTTTCTAAAATTCCTAACAGTTCAATGACAATAATAAAATGCAAAGAAGTAAATAAACTTGGTTTAAATCAGATGTAAAAAAAACGTTTCCAGGGTTATGACTTCATCTTGTTTTGCCTCGAGGTGCCCGGTCCGGGTAGGGTCCTACACGGGCCGTGTCAGTGTACACGGTCCGTGTGGCCCTCGAGTGAATGCAGCAGTTATTGTTTTCTTTGTGTTGTTCCTTTGTGTAGGGTTCTACTGACCAGACCTAATGTCTCTAAACCTCAACTGTCGTCTGTTGGCTTATTAACTTGGTATGGAATTGCAATATATGCCCTCGGGTTCTAGACCTCAACTGTCGTATGTTGGTCTGAATTACCTAGTTGCTTGGTTGGAATACTAAAGGTAACCTCATTCCGTCGATATGAGGAAATGTTCACCTGTCGGTTACTACTTGGTTTCACCTTTCGGATCACTAATCCTACCTCATGTACTTAGTTTGGTTAAGAGATTATAAGGGCCAAAGTACCTTCTAGATGTGATCATTCATCTAGTGGTAAACCAATAAAAATCAAATAACTTACACTAAGCAATTAAAATCAATCACAATCAAGCAAACACAAATTTCAACAAAAGAATCCAATAACTAACATACAAAACAAAACATTCGATTACATCACAACCCTAGAAACTAAGAAATCTACTCAGACATGTTCTAAAACAAATAAAAGAAGTAATAAAAAGATTAGCCATGACAAAACCCGAAGAATAAAGAAGATCCGTCGAAAACTTGCGTCTTTCGCTTCTCAACTTCGTCTCCAAGCTTAGCCGTCAAGACCAAACCCTAGAAAATGCTCCTCTGCTCCAGAATGACCTCTCTGGTGCAAGAAATCTCGCTTATATACTCGTTTTGCCGACCTTCCATTTAGCCTTTTTCCAAATTCTGGATTTGTTTCCAAATTGCTTGACACGGCCCGTGTGGAATTCTACACGGACCGTGTGCCTGTGTTCTTCATGCGGTCGAGTCAGCGGTCTTCATGCGGTCGTGTCATCGGTCGAGTCGAGGTTGACACGGCCCGTGTGGAATGTTACACGGACCGTGTAGAGACTTCTAAATTCCAGATTCCTTCTCGATTTCGCCCGATTCCTGCAGAATAAAATAACTTGCAGCAGTACCACATTCTATATATATTCAATGAATTATAACCGAATTTATAGATTAAAACACAGGTTTTGGTACGAATTTAAGGTCAAAATATAGATATGAATACGAGATATCAAATTCCCCCAAGCTGAAATCTTGCTTGTCCTCAAGCAAAAATCCCAACTTAGGTAAAGGGCTGGCCTAATGATTACCTAAATGCAAAAGTAAATTCTAATGCGAACAGTTTACGTGATCTTGCTATTGTTAAAAATCTTCGAGAGTCCTTTTGAATAACAATTTGGATTTCTTTGACAAATTTTGATTCACCCCACTAATCAACTAATCAAATGTCATAATTTGAGATGTTCTAATATTTGCTAAAACTAATTGTTCGAATTGATTGATCTTTCATTCTTACATCAAACTTATGCCCTCATTTGTGGTGATTTTGCTTTTTACCCCCCCAAGCTTGGAACAAGCTTAGGTTAGAAAGTTGAGACTTCGCGTGTTGACATATGCATAAGTTTTAATTATGGTTTTTCTCGAGCTCAAAGGCATCCATTAGGATTGTGCCAGTACTCATTGTTTTCTTTCTAAGTGTGGGAGACGAGCTCAAAGGCGCCCTGTAGGACTTATTGCCAGTACTCTTATTTTCTCCATCTTTTCGTTTGTTTTAAGTCTTTTGCATATATCATGAATACACACATCCAATGGTATTCTTTCATACCAATGGATATCCCAATCTTTCTTTTATTGAAAACCCCGGTTCTTTGTTTTAAAAGGCACAGTTTAGTTTCAAAATGATTTCTCAATTCAATTTGACTTTCGTTCTTTCAAATGTTCAAACTATCCCATCCTATGCAATTCTTTGATCGACTTATGGGGTTATTTCTAACTTCTCAAAGTCATCATAATTAACTCAAAATTTCTCGCAAAGGTTCCTAATTCTAGCAATTCACGCAAATATATCGCCTAAAAGTGCAATAAAAAGTAAACATGACCTAGAAATAAAAGAAAAATAAACATGAACTAAATGATAAAGTTCTCCCCCCCAAGCTAAGTCCGAGCATTGTCCTCAATGCTTCAAGACAGATATAAGATAAAAGCTGGGGAAAAGAAAGCAAACCTGATCAGTGGTCAGCAGGATCATCAAGGCGCCAGTAGCGCATCTCAGCCTCTATCGCCTCAATCCGCTCGCCATAGTCTGTCACCTGCTGCTGAATGTCGCGGAGAATAACACCGTGCTCGCGCTGAGTGGTACTCATGCCATGCATGAGGCGGTACACATCCTGAATGGTAGGGTCGGCAATGGGCGAGCCGGTCTCAGCAGGGAAAGGGATGTGGGTGGTGTGAGGAGCCGGCGCATCAGTCATCGGCACATCATCAGGAGGAGGTGGTGGTGATGCTGGAGCAGCTGGTAGGGGCGCAGTGAAAAGCCATGTGGAGCGGTCCTCGAAGGAGAGAGGGGCCGAGAAGGGCATCAGGTACTGAGTGCGGCCATCCGGCATGCGCCAGAGATATCGAGTGCTGCCGCCAGAGCTCCTCTGAATCCTGATAAAGGTCGCCAATCGAAAGGCGTCGGCGTCCAGGGTGCGTGGGCCTCTACAGAGCGTGTCTCCATCAGTGGAGAGCCTCAGTCTCTCGGCAATGTGGGTGACATAGGCACCCATAGTGATAGCACCCCCCGTCCTCGTGGAGCGCTGAAGACCAAGCCAGTGGTGAATCATGATGAGCATCAGATCGGGCCGCTCTATCTCCGCGTCTGGGCGGAGCATATGATCCAGAAGCTGGAGGTCCTCAATGTTGGCACGGGAGACTGTCTCTCCACGTGCAAAGATAGTGACGGCAAGGGCGCTGGATGCAGCGCAGGACTGGGTGGGCGATGTTGAGGCCTTTGAACTCCTTGTTTGAATGGCCCCAGGTGTCATGCCAGAAATCAGGTTCCAGAAGTGGTCTTTGTCGAGACCCACTCGGAAATGGAGGGAATCGGTCTGGGGGTCCGAGTGGAAGCCAAACCACCGACGAAGCTGGGGAGCCAGAGACGGTGAGTCTGATAACGGAGCTGGAATTGATGTAGTGGTCGCCCTGTCGATCCGTCTTGAGTTGGAGAGAAGAGAGAAATTCGTGCGTGAGCAACTCATAGGAATTATGCTCAATGGCCCAGAAGGCAGGGGTAATCCCAATCCTGCCGGTGAGAAAGAGAAACTGCGCTGTCTATGCCGAAGGCGCGAAGGGCGTCGAAGTCAACCCGGCGAGTGTTTTCGAACTTGCGCAGCCGCAAAGTATCGAAGTGTGTGAACATACGGCGGGTGGGGAGGGAAGTAGTCATCCTGGTACCTCTGCTCGATCGTGTACTCCCCAGAGAGGTGGTCGGACTCCTCAGAGACGTAATCGGAGTCCTCAGGGGAAGAAGAGTGGCGAGAGGGACCTTGTGGTAAGGAGGCAGATGGAGGTGGAGAAGGTGGGCGCGCAGGTGGTGGTGTCTGGGCACTGAGAGCCTGCTGCCTACGCTCCTGGGCGTACTTCGAGCGGCGTTCGCGATGCATGATGCCTCTGATTAGGGCTGACACGGGCCGTGTGGATATGACACGGGTCGTGTGGATTACACGGACCGTGTAGGTTTGGGTGCGGGCCGTGTAGGATCTAGGGTTTCGGCGGAATGACAGAGGTGGCGGAGAAGAAGGAGGAGAGGGATCGCGGCTAGGTTGTGCAGGTGGTCGGAGAAGAAGGAAGGAGAAGAAAAAATGAAAGAAGAGAAAGAGGGACTTACCTGAACGGAGGAGACCTTGGTGTGGTGGTCGGCGCACGGAAGGAGGTGGAGAAGTCGCCGGCCGAGAGGAAGAGGAGAGGAGGTGGAGAGTGGTGGTGGTGGCTACACGGCGGCGGAGGGATCGGGTCAAGCCGAGAGATGGTCGTGTGCACTGTGGAAGGGGTGAGGTGCCCGTGTGGGGAGAGGGGTATTTAACAGAAACGAAAGGGCGTAACTGATGCGGAGCGGACGCGACCTTCCATATGCGTCGTTTGGCGGTTACACGGGCCGTGTATGAATCTGTACGGGCCGTGTAAAGTGATCCTGGCCGTGTAAATCGCAGGGTCGTGTCGTCTCCCTCCTGGTGTTGTACGGGCCGTGTCATATCTGTGCGGCCCGTGTGAGGTGCTCTCCTTGGAATTCCTAAATGCAAATTAATGAAAACAAATATGCATGCAAATAACAGTATGATGCAGAAAGATAAAAAAATTAAAAATGCAAGAAATTAAAAAGGGCTTGGGTTGCCTCCCAAGAAGCGCTTGTTTTAGGTCTCGAGCTTGACCACCTGCTTTAAGTTTCTGCTGGAGCAGGATCAGAGAGATCTTGATCGAAGCCGCTCGTCTGAGGATGGTCAGCAATGTAGTGTTTGAGACGCTGACCATGTGCTTTGAAAGTCCTGCTCTCGTGATCCCAATCTCAATCACACCGAATGGGTACACTTTCTTCACATGGAATGGGCCTGACCATCTTGACTTCAGCTTACTGGAACAGTCGCAATCTAGAATTAAACAGGAGTACAAGATCACCTACCTGGAATTCGCGGGGCGCAATGCGCTGGTCATGAACTCGCTTGGTTCGCTCCTTATAGATTCTGGCATTCTCGTAAGCATGCAGGCGCATTTCCTCCAACTCGTGTAGATCAAGGATGCGCTTCTCGCCAGCTGCGAGCATGTCCATGTTGATGGTGCGCGTGGCCCAGAATGCTTTGTGCTCGATCTCCACAGGTAAGTGGCAGGGCTTGCCATACACTAGCTTGAACGGACTCATTCCAATCGGTGTCTTGAAAGCAGTGCGGTATGCCCAGAGTGCGTCATTGAGCTTTAGCGACCAATCCTTTCGGGTTCGTGCCACCGTCTTTTCCAAGATGGACTTGATTTCCCTGTTAGAAATTTCAGCTTGTCCATTAGATTGAGGGTGATAGGAAGTTTTTACCTTGTGTGTCACCCCATGACGGCTGAGAAGGCTGTCAAATTGTCGGTTGACGAAATGCTGCCTCCATCACTGATGACTGCTCGTGGTACTCCAAAGCGCGGGAAGATGATGTCAGTGAACAGCTTCTTGACGGCGTTTGAGTCGGCCTTGCGACATGCCACTGCCTCGACCCATTTGGACACATAATCCACTGCAACCAGGATATACTCATTCCCACATGATAATGGGAACGGTCCCATGAAATCAATACCCCACACATCAAAAAGTTCGACCTCGAGAATAGAGTTGAGAGGCATCTCGTTGCGCTTGGTGATGTTCCCGGTCCGTTGACACTTGTCGCATGCCGAGACAAAGGTCCTTGCATCCCTGAAAATAGAAAGCCAAAAGAAACCAGATTGCAATACCTTGGTGGCTGTCTTTGAGAAGGAAGCGTGCCCTCCATAAGCAGATGAGTGACAATGCTCGAGAATGGAGTGTGTCTCCTCGTACGGTACGCATCGGCGGAAGATACCATCAACACCTACTTTGAAAAGAAAAGGTTCATCCCAAAAGTAATACCTGGCATCTGAGCGGAGCTTCTTCCTCTGCTGGTAAGTCATAGAAGCGGGATGTACTCCAGAAGCAAGGAAGTTGGCGATGTCTGCATACCATGGGGCTGATTGGGCGGCTACACGGTCCGTGTGTCCGGTCGTGTGGCCTTGGTGTTGCACTGTACGGGCCGTGTGAGATCTGGTACGGTCCGTATGGCTTTGGTGTGGCAGTACACGGGCCGTGTGAGGTCTTGTACGGTCCGTGTCAAGGTAAGTCAGGACAGAAGCTGAGAAGAGCTGTTCATCAGGGAACGAATCATTGATTGGCAATTGGACAGAGTCATCATCTCCCCAACGAAGTCGAGATAGATGGTCTGCTACAGTGTTTTCGACTCCTTTCTTGTCCCTTATTTCGATATCAAATTCCTGCAAAAGAAGAACCCATCTAATCAGACGAGGTTTTGCATCTTGTTTACTTAGCAAGTACCTGAGTGCGGCATGGTCTGTGTAGACGATTATCTTCGAACCAACCAAGTAGGAGCGGAACTTGTCGAGAGCGAACACAATGGCTAGAAGCTCCTTCTCGGTTGTTGTGTAGTTCATTTGGGCTGGGTCCAACACTTTGCTGGCGTAGTAGATAGCGCGCGGCTTCTTGTCTTTCTTCTGCCCTAGAACTGCTCCTACAGCATAATCGCTGGCATCGCACATCAGCTCGAATGGAAGGGACCAGTCGGGTGGTTGCAGGATAGGTGCCGAAATGAGAGCTTCTTTCAAACTACAAAAGGACTTAACACAATCATCAGTAAAAGTAAAATCAGAATCTTTAATGAGTAGATTGGTTAGCGGTTTAGCAATTTTAGAAAAGTCCTTAATGAAGCGGCGGTAGAATCCTGCATGACCTAGAAAGCTGCGAACGTCCTTAACACAAGTTGGGATCGCAAGCTTTTCAATGACTTCAATCTTTGCCTTGTCACTTCAATACCCTTAGAAGTCACAACATGTCCTAGAACTACACCTTCTTGGACCATGAAGTGACACTTCTCCCAGTTCAAAATCAGATTGACTTCTTCACATCTCTGCAAAATCTTACAAAGATTAGTCAAACAAGAATCAAAACAAGCACCATATACAGAAAAGTCATCCATAAAGATTTCAACCTCATTTTCAATAAAGTCAGAAAAGATGGCCATCATGGCCCTTTGAAAGGTTGCTGGTGCATTACAAAGACCAAAAGACATCCTACGATATGCATATGTACCATATGGACAGGTAAAAGTGGTCTTTTCTTGGTCCGTGTGGATGGAGTGGTTCTGAAAGAAACCAGAATAACCATCTAGATACAGAAAATAAGAGTGATTAGCAAGTGCCTTTCTAGGAGTTGGTCGACAAATGGCAATGGAAAGTGGTCCTTGCGTGTGGCAGCATTAAGTTTTCTGTAGTCAATGCACATCCTGTAGCCACTGACGACACGCGTTTGGATCAGTTCATTCTTCTCATTCTTCTCATTCTTCACCACTGTCGCTCCTCCCTTCTTTGGCACCACATGGATAGGACTCACCCACTTGCTATCAGAAATCGGGTAGATATACCTACATCAAGTAATTTTAAAATTTCTTTCTTTACTACCTCTTTCAAGTTCGGGTTGAGCCGTCGCTGGTGTTCAACAGAGGGCTTGTGATCATCTTCCAGTAAAATCCTGTGCGAGCAGATAGAGGGGCTGATTCCCTTCAGGTCCTTGATTGAATACCCGATTGCGCCTTGGTGATCTTTCAGCTTCTCCAAGAGTTTGGTGGTCTGATCGAGATTTAACCCTGCATTTACAATCACTGGATAGGATTTATCTGGACCTAAGAACTCATACCTGAGGTTGGATGGAAGAGGCTTGAGCTCAGGAGTTGGCTTCTCTTCCTGGGTCTTTGCACGGTCCGTGTCAGATGCATGCGGTCCGTGTACAGTCCTCGTGTCAACCTTGTCCGACCCGAGTGCCTTGTCCTCCAAGTCTGCAGATTCTTCTGCACGGTCCGTGTAAGATCTGTCCGGGCCGTGTCCATGTTCCTCTGGTTTGTCATCATGAGCATCTGCTGCACAAATTGATTCCAACTCGCCTTTTTCGACCTGAAACTCAGATAAAAAGTCAGAATGATACCTTAGCGAGTTGTTGACCTGTTCAAGAAAGTAGTCGTCGGCCAAATCCGTTAAGCACCTCCTCGACTGCATCTATGCGGAAGCAAGATTCGTTTGGTGAAGGGTACTTCATATGGCTCGATCGATCTGAAATCGCACCTTCTCCTCTCCAATGTTCAAGGTCAGTGTCCCTTTGAAAACATCAATTATCGCACCTGCAGTTCTTAGAAAAGGTCGTCCCAGAATAATGGGGACTTCCTTATCTTCTTCCATTTCCATAACAACAAAGTCAGCAGGTACATAAAATTTACCAACCTGAAACCGGTACATCCTCCACTATGCCAAGTGGTAGTCTGACCGAGGAGTCTGCTAGCTGCAAAGTCATACGTGTAGGTCGGAGCTCTCCAACCCCCATTCGATCAAAGATGGTGCGTGGCATGAGACTCACGCTAGCTCCTAAGTCGCATAGAGCCTTCTTGATCGTCGCTTTCCCTATAGTGCAAGGGATAGAAAACTTACCAGGGTCTTCCAGTTTGGGTGGTAGCTCGCTTCTCAGAATGGCACTGCACTGTTCTGTCAGTTTCACCGTCTCGTGCCCTCCCAAGCTTCGTTTGTTGGAAAGAATGTCTTTGAGGAACTTGGCGTAGGTGGGCATTTGAGTCAGAGCCTCGGTGAATGGAATAGTGATGTGCAGTTGCTTGAGAACATCTATGAATTTGGAGAATTGCTCGTTCAATTTGGTTTCAGCTAGCCTCTGAGGGAACGGTACAGGTGCCGGTATGGTGGTGGTTTCTCAGCTCCTCTGTCTTTTTCTGGCCCTCAGGTTTCTCTTTGCACGGGCCGTGTGGATTCTGTACGGTCCGTGTGAACAGTTGTCTCCGTGTTTCCTGTTGGTCGTGTGAACTTTGCACGGTCTGGGTGATCAGTTTTTCTCAGAGGATTGGAGTTTGCACAGGCCGTGTGGAATCTGCACGGTCCGTGTCATTGGCAGGAGAATTGGTGGTGTTGTCCGGGTCGTGTGAGTTCGACTCGGTCAGGATTCTGCACGGGCCGTGTGAGATTTGCACGGTCCGTGTCAACTGAGATTTGGTTGGGCATGGCAGGTCCTTCATACTGGGTCCCACTTCTCAGTGTCACCGCCTTAGCTTCCCCTCTGGGATTTACCTCAGGTTGGCTAGGTAGTCTTCCTGGTGGTGTTAGGTTCGAGTTAACTTGGTGACTGATTTGCTCGATCAACTTGTTCTGAGCAGCCAGTTGAGCATTCATTTGAGCGTTCATAGTTTGCATTTGCTCAAACATCATCTGGTTCATTTTACCTTGCTCATGCATGAAGTCATTATATGGCTTAGGTGGACCGGATTAGAGCTGCTCGGTTGTTTGGAGTTGTTGAAAGAGGCATTTTGGTAGAAGTTCCCGGTTGTTGTTCCTGCCAGAGAGATTGTTTGAGGAGTTGTTGAAAGAGGGATTTGGAGCATTGTTGTATGGCGCAGAGTTGTTCTGTTTCCACTTCCAGTTTTGTTGTTCAACCGGGTCCTTGGAGTAGGATCGGTTGAAAGGAGGTTTTGGAAAGTAGGATGGTTCATTGTTGAGAGAGTTGACTTGCTCGGTTTCTTCATCCCTTTGCGCTAGTGGACATTGCTCGTAAGCGTGGCTTTCATCTCCACACATCACACATGGTTGTGGTTGCTGATTAACTGCCTTCACACTCATCTTGTCGAAGGCTTTCTGCATAGCATCAAGCTTGGCGGTTAGAGCAGTGATTTGATCAACCTCAAATCGGCCGCCTCCTCCAGCACGAGTGTTGTCGCGGCCGGACCATTGTTGGTTTTGAGCCATGTTGTCAATCAAATTCATGGCTTCAAGGGGTTCCCTTGACATAAGTGCTCCACCTGCAACAACATCAATAGAGGTGCGAGTATTATCAGTTAAACCGTCATAAAAGGTTTGAATTAACAACCAATCTGGTATACCATGGTGTGGACAAGAGTATTGCAATTCCCTAAACCTTTCCCATGCCTCATTCAATGGTTCATCAGGTCTTTGCTTAAAACTGGTTAACTGGGTCCTAACCTTAGCAGTTCTTTTGTGAGAGAAAAATCTAGTTAGAAACAGTTTAGACAATTCCCTCCAAGTGGTTACCGAATCCCTTGGTAAAGACCCTAACCATTTCTTGGCTTTATCCCTAAGAGTAAAAGGGAATAGTGCAAGTTTAATGTAATCAGCAGTTGCGCCATTGGTTTTAATGGTTGTGCAACACTCAAGAAATGTTTGGAGATGGGCATGTGGATCCTCATGATCCAAGCCATGAAAGGTGTTCTGTTGGACTATGTTGACAACTCCCGGATTGAAGTTCGGTTGTTGTCCCACGATTCGCGGCAGTCTGATGGCTCCCCTCACGTCTCCAGCGCGTGGTACATTGAATTCGCGCAAGGTCCTTGGCACGAAGTCGGCCATGTCATCATCAGAGAGGCCATCAACCTCGTCATCTTCCCTGTCTTGTCCGTTGTTGCTCATCTCTCCTCTGCTAGGATTGTCGGAGTGCACGGACCGTGTATCGTCTGCACGGGCCGTGTGCAGAGGTGGTTGAGCAGGATCAGCTGTGTCTGTGTCAGGAAGCGGTCCTTTACTCCTCAGATTGTAGTCTCCCTTGGGTGGAGGTAAGGATGCCAGTTTTTCTGAAAGAGAGAGAAAAATAAAAGGAAAAGGATACAAGTTAAAATCTAGATTAATTAAAATAAGCAAAAAATCCAGAAAATAAATGATGCCGTCCCCGGCAACGGCGCCAAAAACTTGTTACACCAAAAAGGTATAGTACAAAGTTTCAGTACAGTGAACTGTACTTTTTAACCTTAAACACACTTTTCGGTTCAGACTGCAAGTATACAATCCTATCGAGCAGTATATTATCGGGTATCGATCACAGGGACGGTTCAGATTTAATCTAGAATTTCACCTAAATTAAATAAAGACTAGAAGTTGGAAAAGATTGGTTTTGGTTTCTAAAATTCCTAACAGTTCAATGACAATAATAAAATTGCAAAGAAGTAAATAAACTTGGTTTAAATCAGATGTAAAAAAAAAACGTTTCCAGGGTTATGACTTCATCTTGGTTTTGCCTCGAGGTGCCCGGTCCGTGTAGTGTCCTACACGGGCCGTGTCAGTGTACACGGGTCGTATACTGTCGTACACGGTCCGTGTGGCCCTCGAGTGAATGCAGCAGTTATTGTTTTCTTTGTGTTGTTCCTTTGTGTAGGGTTCTACTGACCAGACCTAATGTCTCTAAACCTCAACTGTCGTCTGTTGGCTTATTAACTTGGTATGGAATTGCAATATATGCCCTCGTCGGGTTCTAGACCTCAACTGTCGTATGTTGGTCTGAATTACCTAGTTGTTTGGTTGGAATACTAAAGGTAACCTCATTCCGTCGATATGAGGAAATGTTCACCTGTCGGTTACTACTTGGTTTCACCTTTCGGATCACTAATCCTACCTCATGTACTTAGTTTGGTTAAGAGATTATAAGGGCCAAAGTACCTTCTAGATGTGATCATTCATCTAGTGGTAAACCAATAAAAATCAAATAACTTACACTAAGCAATTAAAATCAATCACAATCAAGTAAACACAAATTTCAACAAAAGAATCCAATAACTAACATACAAAACAAAACATTCGATTACATCACAACCCTAGAAACTAAGAAATCTACTCAGACATGGTTCTAAAACAAATAAAAGAAGTAATAAAAAGATTAGCCATGACAAAACCCGAAGAATAAAGAAGATCCGTCGAAAACTTGCGTCTTTCGCTTCTCAACTCCGTCTCCAAGCTTAGCCGTCAAGACCAAACCCTAGAAAATGCTCCTCTGCTCCAGAATGACCTCTCTGGTGCAAGAAATCTCGCTTATATACTCGTTTTGCCGACCTTCCATTCCTTAGCTTTCTTTCCAAATTCTGGATTTGTTTCCAAAATTGCTTGACACGGCCCGTGTGGAATTCTACACGGACCGTGTGCCTGTGTTCTTTATGCGGTCGAGTCAGCGGTCTTCATACGGTCGTGTCATCGGTCGAGTCGAGATTGACACGGCCCGTGTGGAATGTTACACGGACCGTGTAAAGACTTCTAAATTCCAGATTCCTTCTCGATTTCGCCCGATTCCTGCAGAATAAAAATAACTTGCAGCAGTACCACATTCTATATATATTCAATGAATTATAACCGAATTTATAGATTAAAACACAGGTTTTGGTACGAATTTAAGGTCAAAATATAGATATGAATACGAGATATCAGTCTGGGTCCTTGGATTAGTAATGACATCATTATATACCTGTGTTTCATGCACAACCAAGGAGGAAGATTGTAGATTCATATAAGAACTGGCCAAGTACTGTGCCGACTGCTCATGCTTCCAAACGGACTCATTCCATATATGCTCACCCCTAACTTAAGGTTTCGTGATTCGCCACCAAATCCTTTGAAATGTCTATCAATGTTTCTCCATTGAATTGAATCAACCGGGTGTCTTAGTTTACCATCTCTTTTGCGCTCTTCTTCATGCCAACACAACAATTTTGCATCTTTGGGATTTGCAAATAACCGTCTGAATCTCGGTATTATCGGGAAATACCATATTGCCTTAGCCGGAGACCGGCCCTTTTTTTCTTCATCACAATCATCAGTGTCCTGGTCCTTACGTTTATACCGTGAAACATTGCATTTAGGACAAACATGCATGGCCTCGTACTCTCCACAGTACAATACACAGTCATTCGAACATACATGTATTTTTTCGATCTTCAAATCCATTGGACAGATCAACTTATTCGCCTGATATATTGTACAGGGTAACTCGTTGTTATCTGGGAGCATCTCTCGTAAAAGCTTTAATAAGGACGTGAAACTCTTATCGCTCCAACCGTTGTCTGCTTTTAAGTTCAATAATTTCAACTCAGCTGACAGTTTTGTAAATTTGGTACACCCAGGATATAACGGCTTTTTAGATTCATTAGACAGATATTGAAATATTTTATAATTTTTATCATAATTTCATCTTCCACATCACGTAACAAGTCCTCTAGATTCTCAGTAAAATCGTATTCTGCATTTTCATCAATATTCATCTCCAACTCATCATCCTCGTTGCAATCAAACCCAACATTATCAAAATTTTTGACATTCTCAAAATCATCGTTGCAATCAAGTTCAAAATTATCAACAATTTCTACATTATCATCATTCCGTCCAAAACAGAATTTCTATTGGTACCACTACATTCTCCAATTTTCTCACCATGCATAAACCAACATGTATATCTTTTCTTAAATCCCTGACAAATCAAATGAGCTCTAATTTCTTCCAAGTCCTCAAATCTTATAAAAATTTTACAATCTCTACAAGGACACAAGATGTCGTCATCTTTTGTCTCCACTCTATAACTCTCAGCAAATTTTATGAACTCATCAACGCGAGCCAAATATTCTGCACTATCACATCGCAATTCGTACATCCAACTTCGATCCATCTGTAAATTAAATTAAAAAAAAGATTCCAATTAATCATATATGGTGGTCAACATATATATTGTTCCAAATTCTTGGCTTACAAAGAAAATTAGAGAAAGAAAAGAGAAATATATATATGACTAACCTTAGTAATAGAGAGGAGAAATACGAATTAACTTCAAGGATCTCATATTCGGCCTCGATCCTTGTGCGTAGAAATCAGACTAATTCAATAAAGAGAGAGAGAGAGTATTAATTGATCAAAACGGCGCCAGAAGAAGGCCTTTTATATAATTCCAACCCTAAAATAACCTTTCTACACGGATAATTAGCTATAAATTCGTGTAGAAAGCATTGAGAGAGCTACACGGACTTTTATATAAGTAGCCGTTTAGATTACTCTTTCTACACGGACATATATATAAACGGCATGTATAATTGTCTGTTTACACGGACTTTTATATAAACAGCCGTGTAGAATTTTTTTTTTTCTAACTATTTTTTTTTTTGGCTAGCCTCCATTTTTGCTAGCCAGTATTTTCTATGTTTTCAGATAGCAAAACATATGAAATATCAATTTGCCAACAATAAAATAATATAAACAGCCGTGTATAATTCTTTTTTTTTCCTAATTATTTTTTATTTTTTTTGGCTAGCCTCCATTTTTGCTAGCCAGTATTTTCTTTGTTTTCAGTTAGCAAAACAGAGTAAGATGAAAATATCAATTGCTAAAGAAATAAATGAAAATTGCCATAGGGTTTACATAGGGTAATATGGAGATACATGTTTACAGAGGGTAATATGAAGATAAATATTTAACAGTAGGCCTTTGTCAGAATCTTCGTATTTCTCCTCTAGATCTTGCTTGCCCGAATTAGTTTAGGACATATGCAAGGAACTAACCAAAAGACTACTTAGGTAAATGTAACCAAATTAAGGACTACTTTGGTTACATTAACCTAAGTAGTCTTTTGGTTAGTTCCATATGTCCTAAACTAAACACCTTAGCAAGATCTAGAGGAGAAATACAAATTAACTTCCAAGATCTCAGATCCGGCCTCCAGTTATAACATCTATCATCATATTACCCTCCAAAAACACTTTAGTGCAGAAATCAGACCAATTAATTGGGGAAATGAAGCAATTCACATAGGAATTCGAGATGTAGGTTATCAATTATATCGGACCGCTCATCTGTGAGCTCCAAAAATAGTAGCTCATATTGATATAATTTGCGATCCGACATAATTGATAAACCTACATCTCAACCCATTGTTAACTGTGAGAGGGGAGAGTATAAATTGATCAAAACGGCGCTGGGGAGAAGGCCTTTTATATAACCAAAAACCTAAAATAACCTTTCTATACAGCTCTTTATTAATGTCCGTGTAGCTCTCTCTAGGCTTTCTACTCTGTTAATTAAACAAAAAACCATGTACAATTCTTACCTTTCTTCACGGTTCTTTACACTACTACAGAAATGGTCATTATACACGGACATAAACAGGGGAGCTACACGGATTTCCTGCCGTGTGGAGTGCGAGGGTGTATAATCCCCTGAATAAATTATACATGGATATTTACCCGTGTGCAATTCCTGAGAGCTACACGATCATTACATAAACAACCGTGTTCAATTCCATGCCAAGTGGTGTTCTCCAAACCCGAGCTACACGGATCATTACATAAACAACCGTGTCTAATTCCTTGCCAAGTGGCGCTCTCCAAAGCCGAGCTACACGGATCATTACATAAACAACCATGTTCAATTCCTTACCAAGTGGCGCTCTCCAAAGCCGGGCTACACGAATTGTAACATAAACAGCCGTGTAGGATTACTCTGTCTACACGGCCTTTTTAGGTTAATATCTGTGTAGAAATAGTTATTCTGCAAGGCTTATTACTTGAACAACCGTGTCCAATTCCTTGCCAAGTGGCGCTCTCCAAAGCCGAGCTACACGGATTGGAACATAAACAGCCATGTAGGATTACTCTATCTACACGGACTTTCTCGGTTAATATTCGTGTAGAAATAGTTATTCTGCACGGCTTATTACATAAACAACCGTGTCCAATTCCTTGCCAGTGGCGCTCGCCGAGCTGATTATTACATAAACATCCGTGTACGATTACTCTATCTACACGGACTTTTAGGTTAATATCCGTGTAGAAATAGTTAGTCTATACGGATTATTACATAAACAACTGTGTACAATTATTGGAGATTTATACACGGATATTTAACTAAACGGCCGTGTATGATCACGTTTTTGCATGGACGTCTATATAAATATCCGTGTAGAATAACTATTTCTGCACGGATCATTACATAAGCAGCCGTGTAGCTATCTTATATTTTTATTTGCTCTTTATTTGGCTTTCTACACGGACTTTTGTGAAATATCCGTGTAGAATGGTAATATGTTTTTTTCAATTTTTATTTTATGTTTTGGCTAGCCTCCATTTGCTAGCCATTAAAAATCAATTCCAAAACAAAGAATTTCCAATATATCAGAATACCACCCCTAAACAAAATTCATGTTACACTAAATTATATCAAAAATTCATGTACACTAAATATCAAAAATTCATGCACACTAAATTATACAAATCCATACTCTGGTTTACAAAATTCCTGCTGAAACCACCTTGCCCACATACATCTGAAATAATCTATCTGGTCCTTGGTGTAACGCCCTGCCTGTTTCTTCTATTTTTGCTACCAAAAATTCAAAATATGTAGGTTATTAGAAAAATACAATATAACAACTACATCTTTGTTTTGCTTTATAAAAATAAATATTGTAATTATAACAATGCAACTAATAAAACAAATTTAGTAGAATAAAATATTAGAGGAAAAATATTAATTATATGGACAAGTCAAGGCAAACATATGAATTACATTTAATATGAATTACATACCGGATATTGTGGCCAATTGAATTGCATGTGTTCGACAAAGTGAAACATATAAATCATCGTGTAATTACCGCATTCCCAACCCTCCAACTGTTGCAGGCACTGAAATTTTCATTTAGCGGCCTATGTTAGAATGACAATAATTTTTTGAACAAAAACATGAAATTATAAAATTATAGTGTGCTCACCGGCTGCCACCTCCAACTCAACTTATTTTTCTGCTTCGGATTCGTGCTTTGCATTCCTCCATCTTTAATATATTTCAGAAAAGCCCTTACAAAATTGAGTGAATGTAATTAGCAATTCCACAATTTGTTATATATAATAGGGAAAAAATCAAACCAAGTGAATTACTATTGCTTACTCTCTTATTGGAGTGCAGATCATTTTGGACTGCTGATGAGTGATGCCCGCTGTGGGCTGTGAAGAATCCATGATGAAAACCAAATTTTCAAGTGGCACAATCACAATCAAACACCAGTGGCCCCTCTGGTGGTATGACAGGAAAATAAATCTCTTCTTCCCCGAATGAGCCTTATGCATCGCTGAACACAAGTACTTGACAGTATCTTCCAGATGATATTCCACCATCATAGCATTAGTTTTGCCGGGGTCCAAGAATGCACAGGAATTCACCTTATCTTTCCCACAATCCACATAATGTTTTCGTTGTAACATCCTGAAAAATCATCATTTCACATTAGAATATATATTTGAGTGCTATACACATGATATATATGATTTTTGGTCACTAACATGAGGAAAACGGTGAGGACTCCCACATCGAGCCATTTATCGCTTGACGAGGCATGTAAAAGTCCTTGAATTCTTTGAAAGGCAGCAGGACCGTCCTGCCTTCGTGTAGGAGAATCTCGGGGGGGACAGCTAATATTACGTCCTGCATAGAATCTGGTGCCTTAACCAGGTAGGCGTGGAGATTCCGCAAATCCTCGGGCAAACGGCTAACCTCTTCTTCAGAGAGCCCCATACGGTCTACCCCCGCAGCCGCTGGCGCATCAGCCCCGACGACTACTTCCAAGCCTTGCCGTACTAGTGACAAAGCTTCGTCCGCAGCGTTGGAAACGCCTCTTTGGGTCTGTATCAAATTTTGAACATTTTTTCAAGTATTTCAAAATAATGATTTGAATGTAACATAAGATATCCGTATTTTATTTAGAGATTACCTGATCCAAAATAATCTGACACTTGGGCCATTGGAAAATCTGTTTACGGGCTTCATCAAGTACCAACATGTCGTCGGTAGGGACAGGAAGAGGTATGCGGGCAGCCCATTCGGCCACAATCATGTCAACCGTTACGAGGAGATGGTTGGGCCTTAACTGAGAATCGGTTGGAGGATGTACAATGCCCTTAGCAAGGGTCAGAGGAGTTTTATCGTGCCACATGATGTGGCCTCCTGTAATAATTATCAGAAATTAGTTAATGAACAAGTCAAAATTACGTGTAGATTATGAACAAGTAATGATACCTGTAGATTGTCCAACATGCCCAGCACTTCGGTCCCGGATGCTTGACTGCTTTGCCGAAATCCCGGCAAAACGGGAGGTTGTTGCTCGGATTGCTGCGTAAGAGATGTAATTTGGTTCATCCACCTTGATTCAAAGTCAGCCATTCTTCCATGGTACTCCATTCTGATCTCCTCGTGTACCTCCTGGTGTACCTGCGCCAACCTTGATTCCATCTCGTCCGTGCTAACTTTGGCACGCGGTCTTCTTTTTGATTTTAATTGGTCCGTCGTATACATCCTTTCAGCCACTGTAGACCGAGACACCCCTAACTCGACCCGTGTGTTCTTTACTCCCGAGCGCTGCGGACAAGGAATCATCCACTCTTTCGACAGTCATGGAGCCCGAATTTACCTCCTCCTCCACCTCCAACTGTTAAAAAAAATAGTTATAGCAAAAGACAAAGTAATGTACACAAAGTTACCACAAAGTTACCACAAAACCTCTTACCATTTTCTGAGCCACGGGTTGCACGTCATTTGGGAGTACTATCCTCCCGTTAGCGGTTACCTCGGATCTTCCCATGAGCCAGTGTTGGCCCCTAGGATTTTGGATCCTAACCACAGGTGAGTCAGAATCTTTGTTTTTGTCAAGTACTGTCGCCCATTCGGCCGACTTACCCTCGTAACTACCTGACCCTAATTTGTGCGGGTACTTGTTCAATTTCGCGATCCTCCTGCCCTCGTCACTTTTTATCTTCACACATCAAGGTACATCAATTAGTTTAAGGAAGATAAGTACATATCGAGAAAGAACAAAGACAAAGTTGGCTAAATTTATATACCTTGAACTCTTTTGTGGACTTCAAAGCTTGAAACTCCTCCCAGTCCTCTTGTTTCAGCCATTTATAATAGCCTACCGGATTTCTCCCTTTCTCCATGAAATCCGTCTTCAACGTGCTCTTGAATTGATTCCAAGCTTCATTCATTTTTCTTGGAGTCTTTTTCTTTTTCGCGGACTTTGGGTCGTCATCCTGGATGTTCTAATAAGCCTGCATGATTGACAACAAAATTACTACATGTAAGTTCATTCAAGTTTTCAAGTTAGGTATAACTTGCAGGAAGACAACTACATGATGCATAGCAATTTGAAAAAGTTATTATTTACTTATAAAAGCAAATTCCAACTATGCTAAGGTTAAGACATGCTAGAAAACTTGTATCCAACAAAATAAGAAATAACAAACAGAGAGAGAATAGGAAAAATGAATATATAATGCATGTACAGTTTTATAGATTTTTTCAATTACTAAATGGTCCTGAAAAATATAACTCAAGAGATTAAATTGAAAAATCTACACATGAAGGTTGGTGGGTGTTCCAGTCAAGGATAAGGCAGCCATCGTTCCAGTCAAACGAATTAACCAATTACCGATCATGAACAATAATCACAATAAGGTTTATAATTGTTAGGTACTTTACCTTCACAATGTTCCACCATTTGTTCTTATCTTTGTCATCGAATTTGTCCCACCTCTCAACCAAGATAGATGCCTTCTGCTTCACCAAATTGTTACACCAATTTGTGTACTCTGCCCTACGTGGACCCTTCGGACATCCGATTTTGTTGAACTCGATTTGCAAATCCTTTGCCTCTGAGGTCTTCGTGCACATTGTCGGACCTCTTTTCCTCTTTTCTGTCTAAGCCTGCGGGTCCTCTTCTTCCACTATCATATCTGTCTGCGGTTCCACTGTTTCTAAACTCATATCTGCATTCTCACCTGACTGTGACATGGTTCTTTCTACAAAAAAAGAAACATTATTACAAATGCTATGAAATGTAAAATTTAGGTCTAACTTATGTGTTGTTGGGTCCTTTGTTCAATCATAGTGTTGGTTTTGCAATTTAGGTCCCTGTAACATTAGGTGTCCTGTCACCATAATAGGTCAGTTGAGGTAACTTTTCACTTAACCAAAATACAATCAGAGATAAGGGTTTTGATTTAACCAAGATACAGGGAGCATTGCAACTTAGAGAGAGAGAGAGAGAGAGAGAGAGAGAACCTTTCAAAGAGAGAACAGCAACCGCGCGAGAGGAGCTTAGAGATTCAATTGGCGAGTTCAGAGGAGAGCGACAAGGAGAACGAGCTAGCACCGAGAGAGAGAACGATGGCAGCACCACAGAAAGAGATAGGAGACTAGGGGGTTTAGGTTTTAGGGGAGACGAGGGGATTTTGAAAAGATCGAGCGACAGAGACGAGGCGCGCATTTTATTTCGCGGTAAACTAAATCTACATGGACATTAAACTAAACAACCGTGTAGAAACGTAAGAGAGCTACACGTTTAATTAAACACCCGTGTATAATTAGTTTCGCGAAATTATGAAATGCGCGCCTATATATGTTTTTTTCTATATTAATTTTTTCAAATTCCAAATTTCATATTTTTCAACTTCCATATTTTTCAAAATGGAAAACTTAAAAATAAAAAGGAACCTGATTTCAGTTTTATTTAGCTTGAAAACTATTTTATCCATGTATCTTTGAGTATCTAGTAGAACTTAATAATGCAAATAAATATTTCAATTTCTACACGGGCGTTTAGTTAAACGCCCATGTAGACAACCTTTCGTACACGGATATTTAATTAAACGACCGTGTATGATTCTTAGAAAACGAACGACTCTTCAAAAGTAAATGACCGTGTAGAAAACTTTTCTTACACAGATTTTTAATTAAATGTCCGTGTCCAATTTTAAATTAAAACGTTTAATTTAAACAGGTTTTGATATGGAATTCGAGAAGTTGCCTTATCTTTTTAATCTGAGAAGACGAAACGACTCTTCAAAATTCTATATAATTTGAGAAACTCCCCCGTTTCGATTACTTTTCTCTGAGATTTGGAAGAAGAAATGGTCGCTTCGGTGCCACCGGAAGATGCAAATGTGCCATGGCCATGGCCCCCCGGCTATGCCCCTCCCGAAGATGCTCCCGTGTTGGAAGTCCCTCCCCGCTATGAAATGCCTCCTCCCAACTATAGGAGGACATGGCCATGGCCGCCCTCAAATGAGCCACGGCGAAGCCCAAGGGGGGCACCCACCACCAAAGCCCTACAAAAGGAGGGGCAATCCCTGGATCAGGCCAAAGAGACCCTGGATTAGAAGGAGGGGGTCAGGCCAAGGAGCAATCTAGCCAGGCCAGTGAAGGAGTGTTTAATTAATTAAGTTAGCCTTTTTTTTGTTTTGATGTAATATATTTTGTTCTTAATTAAATCAGCATTTTGTTTTCTATCCGTTTAACTATTTTGTTAAATACTTCATGCTATCTAAATAAATACTGTTATAGATATAAATTAGCAGTACAAAACAACCAACAAATAATTCATTATGGATAATCACTACAAGGTAAATTATTTAAAAAAAAATTATTTAAAATTAACTTAAATAATCTGTCTAAATAATATCATAGAATAATTAATGCTTAATGCTCTCTAAATAATCCGATTTGAAAACATAAATGAACACTTTACTTGATATGACCTTATCTGGGTTTACAAATTATAAAACAACCATAGAATAATTTTTCGCAAAAAAATTACCTTCTATTCAATTAAAATATTTCAAAGTATATTATTTCAAAATAACAGAGACGCTTCAAGTAAAGTATTTTCAAAATAATGATTTGAATACTGTAACGATTTGAATATTTCAATTTCTACACGGGCGTTTATTAAATATCCGTGTAGAAAACCTTTTGTACACGGATTTTTTATTAAACACCCGTGTACGTTTCTTAGAAGGTGAAACAACTCTTGAAAATTAAACGGCCGTGTAGAAAGCCTTTCGTACACGGTTTTTAATTTAAACAGCTGTGTATGATTTCTTAGAAGACTGAAACGACTATTCAAAAAGTAAACGCCGTGTAGAAAACTTTTCTTACACAGATTTTTAAATAACGTCGGTGTCCAATTTAAATTAAAATGTTTAATTTGAACGGTTTATTCGGAATTCGAGAAGTTGCCTTATCTTTTTAATTCTGAGAAGACAAAACGACTCTTCAAAATTCAATATAATCTGAGAAACTCTCCCCGTTTCGATTACTTTTCTCTGAAATAATTTTAGGGGCAAAAAAATACCTTTCTACATGGATGTTAATTAACACATATGTGTAGAAATGTATTGTACACGGATGTGTAATGAAATATCCGTGTAGCTCCTTTTGAATTTCTACACGGACATTTAATGAAACGTGTATAAATGTGTTTGTACGATGGTTTAATAAATGTCCCATGTAGGCTCTCTTTGAATATCTACATATTTAATGAAACATCCGTCGATTAAAAGATTTTTCTTAGAAAGATGGTTCTTGCTCATGATGCAAAAAAGAAATATTAGGAACGAAATTATAATATTACAATGAGACAGAAATATCCAGAGATTGTAAACCGGCCTTGAGTCTTTAGTCTGACTCTTCATTGGGCTCTCTGAAATATTATAAAAGAATAAATATTATACATTGAATTTTTTTTCCAAATAAGAAATATTAAAATTTCAAGTTTAAAAGGAGTAAATATTATACATTGGATTTTTTTTTCCTTTTTCTCTTTTTTTTCCACTGTTTGGACATCTTCCCATAATCCTTCATTGTGGTCAGATCTCATGTAATTTGCTTCGTCTTGTTCTGCAAGTTTGCTATCTCAGCTTGCACATCGGTACAAAATTGAGGTATCTCTTCGAACTGGTCGTACTCTTATCGTCGGTGACGTTTTCTACCCAACAATCCTTCTTTTTCGGATATGACGACACTCCACCTATCATCACTCGGGTCAGTGACATAAAAGACTTGGGTGGCTTGCTTGGCAAGTATGAACGGATCATCAACAATACCCGACTTTGTCAAAATCAACGAGGGTGAACCCAGTATTATCAACTTTAAACACCCCGGTCTCGACCCATTGGCACCGAAACAAGGGAATGCTAAGGTGAGGATTGTAAATGAGCTCCCAAATTTCTTCAATAACACGCGTAATAAGACTTTGATGCTATTACAGGCCGGGCATTCCCCGATCTACTCAATTCTTGAGACGTCGCCACCAACGTCACCCCACTATTTTGCATCGTGCTATTATCACACTGTAATTTAGTGTAAAATGTATATCCGTTAATCTCGTATCATTGGAATATTCTAACAACCATTTGGGGTCCTTCGCCCAGCAATCTAACAGTTTCATTACGGGGGACCCTTTCGGGGTGTGATTTCACTCTTTCTTTCATTCCATCCTATAAAAGAACGTTTATGCTCGTCAGTAAGCCACTTCTGACTTCTCGTGTAGTTCTGTTGTCGAAGGATTGTCATGTGCTCATCTATATATGGAGCAACATCTGCCATGTGCTGTAGTACAATAAATGTGCCTTTCGCAGGTCATCGTTATCAGCAACTATGACTTTCAACCCTATTGTCCCTACTCCTTAGAGCCTTCCCTCGTATCGAGATTTTGGAACGCCAATAGGACCCACACCGATCATGTAGTTGGTGCAAAACTCAATTACCTCTTTCTGTGGAATATCCCTCCACAATGCTACCTTCGGGACGATGTCGGTTCCTTACGTAACTTTTCAAAATACCCATGAATCTCTCGAATGGATACATATACCGCAGGAATGCGGGACCACAGATCTTAATTTCCCTCACGAGATGAACAACAAGGTGAACCATAACATCGAAAAAATGGCAGAAAATACATCTCAAGATGGCAAAGGGTAACGACGACCTCCTTTGCAAAGCGTCCAATTTGAGCGGGTCTATCACTTTGGAATTAATTGCATTGAAGAAAAAACAAAGCTTCGTAATGGTTTGCCGCACGGGCTTCGGTAAAATTTCCCGAATTGCAACAGGAATCATATGTGTCATTAAAACATGACAGTCGTGGGATTTCGGACCAATCAATTTCAGGTCCTTCATCGACACCAGCTTCTTAATATTCGAAGAATACCCTGATGGGACTTTAATACTATGAAGGCATTTACAAAAGCTCGTTTTCTCGATCTTCGACATTGTGCACATTGCGGGGGGTAGGTATGCCTTTTGCTTCCCTTTATCCTGCAGTGCAAGCTCGGGTCGTATTCCCATTAATTCATGTCTTCTCGAACTTTAAGACCGTCTTTAGTCTTCCCCGAAATGTTCAATAATGTGCCAATCAAACTGTCATAGACATTTTTTCGACATGCATGACATCTAGGCAATGTCTCACTTCTAAATATTCTCAGTATGGTAGCTCCCAAAAATATGGATTTTTTCCAAATATCTTTCGGTGGTGCTTTGGCACATTTTCCAAAAACAACAGCAAGATTTTTAACCCGCATGAAGACATTCTTCCATCTAACGGACGACGTGCCACTCCAAGCTCAATTTTCCCGTTGAATACCTTCTTCTTCTTACGGTATGGGTGATTAACTGGAAGAAACCTACGGTGCCCCATAAAAACATTCTTTTTACAGTTTTTCAACCTCAGCACCTGCGTGTCATCTTCGCAGATAGGGCATGCTTTTGCTTTATAAGTGTAACCCAATAAATTCCCGTACGCGGGGAAATCATTTATGGTGCATGTTGCACCGAAAGGTAATGCACAAAGTTTCAGTACAGTAAACTGTACCTTTTAAACCTTAAATACACCTTCGGTTCAGACTGCAAGTGCACAGTCCTATCGAGTAGTATATTGTCGGGTATCGATCACATGGACGGTTTGATAATTACCGGACTTAGCTTAAGCTACAGAGATTCTAGAAGTCTGCAAATGGATTTGGGGTATTACGTATCCTAACAGTTCAAATAACAGTAATTAAAGACAATAAAGTAAAGTTTGATTGGGTTTAATTAATTAAAAGGAGTTCCTAGGGT
>JAJGRX010000381.1:0-22725 GCA_025461125.1 Carex kokanica
TTTTCATACGACATAAGTTTGAAAATTCAAGGTAAATATTGACATTAATTGTATTCTAGAGAGAGGAAGGAAACCACATGGGATATATTTGCGGAATGAAAATCTCAGAATAGTTATTTGGGCGAAAAAACATCAATATACTTTTTTTTTTCTTATAGCTCATGTTATCCGAATTATATAAGCAATATTTAATATGCAACATAATAGAAAGTTTCTGATAAAATTAGTACAATTTATTGAACAATTGATATTATTGATATTATTCATGATTTACAACACATACTCAATACTATGCATAAGTTTACAAGACAAAAGAGCCGTTAGAGAAAAGACAAAATTTAAAATTGTAACAAGCCACATTTCTTTTTAGGCATTTGCTTCGGTGGACATAAGGACTTATTTGTAAAATGAACATATTTTCATTTCAAAGTTCAAACAGATCGATCCGACCGTTCAACATTATCTCCATATTAAAATGTACTTGGAGGTCAAATTTTACATTTTTTTGAATTTTTTTACTATTTATTAAGATGGTTTCAAAATCGCTGTTTTTCAATGGTCTGAAAACAACGATTTTGTAACCATCTTAATAAATAGTAAAAAAAATTCAAAAAAATGTAAAATTTGACCTCCAAGTACATTTTAATATGGAGATAGTGTTGAACGGTCGGATCGACTATTTGAACTTTGAAAATGAAAATATGTTCATTTTACAAATAGGTCCTTATGTCCACCGAAGCATCCCTCTTCTTTTTAAGGTAAATTTCAGAAGTGCAGCAGTAGGATATAAACAAAGGACTGGGAATAATCTGTAAAATTGCCATTGTGCTTATGTTATGGGTATCCGAGAAATGCAAATTTAGATCTAATTAGATACATTACTTGGTAGAATGAGATCCGAACCATTTAATTTAATCTGGTACAAATCTCAAAGATCTTCGTGCATCTAAGGCAAGTTTGAATTAAAATCGTTCGGCTGGGATTATCTTAGATAGATGCGGTACATGAATAGTTGGTTATGCATATTGTTCGACCGGGGCCGATAAGCAATCAAACACAATTCTTTTGTGATTATACATAATTGATAATTCTATGATTTCTTCTTTAACCAGACAAAATTTTGTGTTTCTTTTCATGGAGGAACTTTCTGATTCTTTTCAAAACCGGCAAAAGAAAATCGTTAATTTACGAAAAAAAAACTATTGAACAAAAGGTTTCAATGGATAAAATGTTGGTATGATGGGAGACATGTCAAGTAAATGGCTTCTTAAACTGAATTATTGAATTAACAGGAGAACATGTGTGAGCAGATGTGCAAATGTTATCTGTAAGTTCGTGATAGCCACGTTTAGACTTAATATATAGTACACGACACGCTGATTACAAATTGGGTCTATCTTTGATAAACAGCTCCCCACATATATACAATGGATAGGATGAAATACTTCGACTTTTAAAGTAGAATCGACAGTTTTAATGATATCCTAGCCTTCAAATAAATTGAAAAATATTTCGAAATAAAAGTACTTTAACAGATGCATTATTAGATGTTTAGGGCTGTTTCATAAAAAATGTATAGGGGTGTTTGACAAATGGAGTAGTGGTTATTAAAATGGTTTAAGGAGCTTTAATGCATTAAACGGAAGTACTTTAAGATTCTTTGAGGTGAATTAAAACACACCCATAGATGAAGTAAATATATAATTAAGTTTTTTAATTTTAACATTTTTTATTCTTACTAATTCAATTGCTAACATAATACATGAGGATAATTGAGTCTTTTTATTTAATACTACTTAATATATTTACTTCACTGCTACCGACACACCAATACTTTAACTATTTTTTAGCATTTACTTTGTTTTAATTTTTACTTCACTTGCCAAACACTGAAACACAAATAATTTGTCTATCAAAGTGTTATACAATTTGAGTAGCATGAAATCACATCAAATATGGTTTTAACTTAAAGCTATTAAAAAATAAAATAATTCGATGTCCATAATACATATCTGGTATATCAAATCATATTTAAATTTTGTAATTAAAGATATTCAAAAGTATACGAAATATCCGTTGGAAATCCGAATTCAAATTAAACGGATTCAGATTCGGATATTTCCGGATTCGGATAATTTCAAAGTATCAAGAACAGTTTCGGATTCAGAGAATCCCATAACTATGTAAACGGATAGTAAACGGATATCCGCTCTATCCGTAAACTCATTTACTACTGAAAATCACTTCGTATACAACGTTTCTCTCTCCTCTACAGGCTGCCAACACGACACAAGCATTAAGGCGGTCGATATATAAACACATCTATGCCTATCGTTCTCTACCAGCACTCGTTCTCCATATCTGTAGATTATCCGATTCATATCTGTGTCCGTTTAAGGTGGATTTGATTTTAAATTTGACATATGTTTACTATTCGTATATGTATTCGTATCTGCTAATTGAAAGGTGGATACGGATATCGTATCAGCATTATCCGCTCCTAATTCGCTTCGTTTTCACCCCCTAATCTAACCCACAACTTGATAAGAAATATAAAGCATCAAAATCAGTTAATATACAAGTTATATATAATCTCTCAGTGCTCAACTTCTGTTTATATGTTTTAATATATGAAGTTAACAATATAAATTAGAGGCCGGCTAACAATTACTCAGGACAAGATCGGGTCAGACTTATCTTTAAACAGCTACATTTTATGAACTGTACAAAGTATTAAAAAAAAATACAACTCTATTCATGTTTTTAATAAGATGTGTATATATTTTTTAATATTTTGTATATAATTCGCACCAGTACAATTGAGTTACATACTTCATATGCCATTTTGTTTCTAGGGCGTCATTTCTCCCAATTGTTTGTAATACTTTCTGACGGTGTTTCGAAGACTTCCTCCTTTTCTTGTTTCCAGTGTGTCATTTCATTTTTTTAGTTATTTTAGATGCTCTGAAAAACCATATTATATTCGACAGTGTTTATCATTTAAATTCTACTTGTCGGACAGGGACCAGCAAATAAACAAAGATACAAAAGGCATGTGACATGCATTCCAGTACAAAACGATCAAACAGCATCTTTTTTTTTTTTGTTAGACGTTTCTATCAAAATTTATTAGCACATGTGCTCTCAGAGGAAGGAATAGAACCTTACCTTTGCAGCGCAATCTTCCGAAAACACACACCAGACAACAATAGAGAGCATTCTCTGTTGTAATCAGAAATGTCAGTTATATCTCAATCGTAACTGCCAATCCGCCTTATGTCGCTCTCTTCAGTTCTCTCACCACCAAGAGCACGTGGCAAGATTGTCGACAAAGTATACAATCAGATATATTTAATTTATTTTCTCAATGTGTTGAACAATTGTCCCTAAATAAAACTTGATAGCCAATGAGAAAGTCACCTACCACTACCAGACATAATTCCTTAAAATGAAAATCATTAGAAAAAAAAAAAAACAAAGAAAAAAAACGATGTACAAAATCATCCAAGCTAGAGAGAAGCAGAATAAACTAAGGACCAAACCCTATGTTTCACTTGACAAATCAGCAGATATTCCCACTTTTCAATCTACAAAAATATCCCGGTGGATTCCTCTACTAATTCACAGCTTACTGTACCCAAAACCCGAAATAAATAAACATGCAAAAAATAATCTAAAACAATTTACCTTCCACACCCATTTTCTCCCTTCAAGATATAGATATATAACTCAAATTATATACATTTCAATTTACCCCTGTCAACTCAAAGGTAATTCTTTGCGCCTCGAGATTGGTAAAGCTCCAATCTAACCTTTGCCTCAGGCAAAAGTTCCTCAATTGTCGGGTCTTGGATCATGTAAGCCTGCTTAGAGGACCACTCTAAAACTGTCAAAATCTCAGCCTGCGCAAGATCCTCACTATCTGGTACATGCAATGCAATATAACATAGAAGTATCAAAGAATCAATCTGTATTGCCTGCTCAGCAAAATACACAAGCTGTACCAGGTGCTTGGCCCCACCAGCAGCAATAATCGCTTTGCAGTGATCCATATGGAGATAATTCTCGGTGCACGCAAATTTGGTTAAGGCTACGACGGCCTCTCTGGAAACATCGCCTTCTCTATCATCAAGCAGTTTCACCAATGGACTGATGATGCGGGTTTCAGTTGCACGGAAAGTTCTAGAAAGACAGCCCAAGGAGATGATGCAAGGTATCAAAAGGTCATCATAATCTGCCTTTTCTACAACACGTAACAGCTGGTCAACAACAGCTCGGGCAGCTGGGGAACTGGGCTTGAAGGCAGATCTTCTGAGATCGGCATCCGCCTCAGCCACCCGGCAGATCTCCATCAGTGCCATGGCCGAGTTGTACTGGACATCTCCAGTCTGTTTCTCCAACAGCACTGCAAAACAAAGAAGTGCCTTTGACTCAGTTATGCTCTTGCAAATGGCAGGGTTGCCTTGAGCGAGGTACCACAAAGCTCTAGCCGCCATGGCCTTCATATATGCCTTGGTGTCTGCGTCCTCAAACTCACGGGCCTTGACACCAGCGCTGGACATGGACCCATTAAGGCCCGTGGACTTGACCGATTTGACCGACTTAGTATTCATAGTGTGTTCAATCACATTGTGCATCTGGTTCTGCTGAAGAGGTTGCTTCCCATGGTTAGGATACTTAACCATGCCCAAATCAGACGTGTCTATGAGATCAGCAGGCATCGCGTTCTTGTGTGCACTGTTTGGACTGTTCTGGTTTTTGTTGTCCATGACAACTGAGTGGATAGACATCTTGGATGTGATGGCGTACTTGCTGTGCTCCTGCACAGTTTCGAAGGCAAGGTGGCCAACCAAGAGGCGGATCATGTTGTTCTGAGCGAACATATCCTGGCACTTGGGGTAGGCAGCCGCGAGCTCGGAGATGGACCAGGCGACCATGGCCTGGACCTTCATTGATGCTTCCTTCAAGACCTTGGCGAACACCACACACACACCAGCCTGCATCATTTGCTCCACACTGTCTGTGTCTCTGGCCAGGAGGCCAATTGCCAGTGCTGCACTTTCTTGACCCTCTAACCGGCCTTCCTTCACCAGGCGAAGTAGTGGGCCTACACCATCTTCTTCGATTATGAGCTTGCCGTACCTGGTTGAATGTTAAGAAATGTTTGCAGTGAGCTAGTGTTATTTTTTTTCCAACCTTTTTCTTCTTTGAGAATTTGTCATTTCTATTTATTTATTTTTGGACATTATTTGTGGATTTTTCAGTAACAAGATCTGCATTTACTCTTGTTCCTAGAGAAGTACCTATTCTCTAGCAATTATCACACCTTCCTCCCCAATTTAAACAATACAAATTAAATAGCAAATTAAACTCCTCTTTAAATTAGGATTCTAGAAGGTAATTATTACTCTGCTTACAAGAAGGTAGTAGCAATGTTAGATGTCCACCATTTAAACCACTTGATGGATCTGATTTAATAATTAGTTTTATTGTAACAAAATTATAAAAATTGTAAAGAAATAGCAAAAAGTACCATACCGGTCATTATCTCTAGCAAGTGAAACTAAACTAGCAGCAGCATCACCACGAGTCTCAAGGGAACCAGTTTGGAGGGTCGCAATCTGCTCCCAGATAAGAAAAAGTATGGGTTCATTTTGGGCAATGGGAGGGAGACCCAGATGCGCATCTCCATCTTCATCCCCGGAGGCAGTAGAGACACGAAGGAGCCACGAGATGTCACCGATTGAGTTGTCGAGGTGAGTTATCATTTTTTTGAAGGCACCTGCTGGAATGATAGTGAAAACCCGCTTCACCAGGCCACCTCCTCGGCATTTGGAGACCAACGCAAATGCCTTGTCAAGTACCTGTGAGATTGAAATGTGCAAGTTGTTAAGTAGCTTAGGTGAAATTCCAAATAAGACCCTTGATTAAGACCCAGTTTGACAAGGTTACTTAGTCAAGCAAAGACCAGAAGTATTCTCTGAACATGAATCACACAATATGGTTACAGATAATTATAGAGGAAACAAACAGAATTTTTATATGCCAATTTTCAGTTAAAAGAAAATATCCAAAAGAGATGGTAATCCAACAAATTGAACAATTACCATCATGAGATTAACTACGTCATAAAAAAGAAGAAGACCCAAAAAAAAAAAAAAAATCTAATGCAAGTTTTTCAGCACCAGTATGTTGGCAGAAAAATTTACTGAAATTTCACAAAAATTCCTGATGAATTAAAATCAAACACAAAACAATCTGATAAAAAAAATAAATGCAGCTACATTGGTAGTAGGCAAAGGGCATACACTCTTACTGGTAATTCATTGATCGGTACTGAATTTTCGGTATGAACACCACCTAACTTCCGTGAATTTCAACCACCAAAGAATAATCTTCCACACTTAAGACCAACCTCCTCCTCTACACAATGGGGAGAGAAAAAAAAAAAAGGGAAAAAAGAAACAACTCCAAAAATTTATTCGACGACCTTGGCTTTCTAAAAACAAAACAAAAAACAAAAGAATTTACGCACTTGTTCGGTGTCGACCATGATTCGGCGTGCCGGGCGCTCGTATAGATCAGCACGAGCCGCCTGGCGAAGCAAGGAGGCGAGGCGCTCGGTTTTTGTCTTTACCTCGGCGCATTCCTGCCTGAAGTAGTGCACGTCGTCAGCCCATTTCGTTACCTGGTCTGCCAGCTGTATCGGCTTCGCCAGCATTTGCTTCACACCTCCATCACCCATCATCTTTCCCGCCTTCTCTCTCTTTTCTCTTAAAAAAACCTCTTGTTGTTTTGTATTATATCCCTTCTTCGAAGCTCGGTCAATGGGCCGCGCTCAATGCACGCCTGTGGTGGTGGTGGAGGCGAAGGAGACAATTAAGTTAGCGATCGGGAAATGAATTGTCTCCAGGGAAGATTGACTTTGTGAAAAAAAAAAAGGAAGAGAAAAGGGGAAACTTTTTTTTCTTTTGACAATATTGAGGAAAAACTAAACGAACCGAAGGCAGAGAGGTTGAAAACTTGAGATCGTTTCTGCCTTCGGACGATTTGGGAACGGGGAGGCGCGTCTGAGCTGGAAGAGAGGGGGACGCCTACAGCTTACATGGTCAAAACACTCGCAACTCCCAAAGATAAAATTATATTTTGGACCGGGTCCAAAGAGAGAGTATCAGATTATTGATTTCTCCTTCCGTTACTTGTCAATTGTAACAGCAAATGAAATTTAAAGGGGGAATTTCATGTATATCCCTCAAAAGTTTCAATATTACATATTTATCCCTCTAAAATCAATAACTACATATTTATCCTTGAAAATTGTAGAAACTCACATATTTGTCCAATCTAGTTCTATAACATATCAAATATCTCCAAAAAGAATTAAATAATATTTTTTAAACTTTAAAATTAATTTTACAATATTAATTAATGTTACGTTAAGAAGTTTCAACAATAAGATAATTAAAATGTTTAAAAACATAATCAAAAATTCTATTGATAAACTAGGAATCAAAAAAAATAAAATAAATAGAAACTGCGTTGGAAACACGAAATTTTGACAATATACAGGTTCAGTGCGTCCGCACTGGTGGTGAGTGCGGGTGATCCATCCGCACTGGCACCTTGTTCCTTAACTTGTTTTCTGAATTTCTGTGAGTGCGGGTGAACCACCCACACTGGATATCAGTGCGTCCGTACTCATGACTCCCCTGTGCTATGATTCTTCTTCAAAACGACTTCTAAGTAGTGAGTGCGGGTGATTGACCCGCACTGGAGGAGAATGCGGACGCATTAGGCTCGGACTTTTCTTGACAAATGAAACTTGGACAAAAAATGTGACTAAGTACTGAGTGCGTCCGCACCCAGATCCAGTGCGGGTGAAGGACCCACACTGGATGTGTTGAGAATTGACAAAAATTCGACTAAGTACTGAGTGCGTCCGCACTCAGATCCAGTGCGGGTGAACGATCCGCACTGGATGCGTGGAGGGCTTACTTTATGAAATTTCTGTGTGTCTCTCTCTCACCCTCTCATTTCGCCCCCTTCCCTGTTCTTGTGTGGTCCGCCCAAAGAAAGAAAAGAAGAGAGAAAAAGGAGCTCCAATCCCTCCAAGTCGCTCAAAAGTCCGAGAAATCGAAGTTGGAACCGAGAAAGTGGCCGTAGATCTCTTCTAACCCTCCTATTCGATATTTCCTTCTCTTCCCTTTCCTCTCAAAAATCTCAGATTTCTCGATAGTTTGGATTTTCGTTTTTAACCCGAGATTTGTGCTTAAATTGCTGGTAGTCTATCTCCTTCGACCTCCTTGCTGATTATTTGTCGATTCTTTTCTCGAATTCCTCTCAATTTTGGATTTCCTTTTTCTAGGGTTTTTGGGTACCAAATCAGAAATTTGAGGAAATGTCGGTGATTGATTAGGCTAGTCCGACCGAATAGATTCGTAATTGATACGTCCAAAGGATTTATAAAAGCTTTATCCTCAATACACTTTCGGTTTAGATTGCAAGTATGCAATCCTACCGTGTAGTATATTATCGGGTATCGAACCACAAGGAGTAAGATAAATACTTAATTTTCAACTTTAGATGATAAATTTCAGAAAAGAAAGAAAGTAAAGTGCAATAAAGTAAATTGGGGGGGTTTGTAGTAAAAATCCTAAGGTTGGGTTCAATACCCGAAAAAAAGAGTTTTAAACAATTAAAAGTAAAAGTAAAAGAGAGAAAAGTCGGTTTGTTTTCAAGGTTTAGAGAATCTAGGGGTCTTTGGTCTACAATTCCTTGCTAATTCTATTCATTCGGTATTTGCTTAAATTCATGTATGATTTGATGAGGTTTCTAATCTAATATGTTATTAAGAGTCATCTTCATGAATTAATAACGTGTCTAAGTAATTCGGACTTCACTTTTTAGGTTATTCACCCTAGCTACCTAGACCATAAGCTCTTGTTAGTCTCTCCTCTCCTCAAATATTGGTACTTCTCAATTAAGTTCATGATACCAATATTCGATTCGATTTGAGATGTCCTAATTAGGGTTTGACTTCTCGTTTAGGTTCTTCACCAAATTCCTAATCTTAATTTATGTAGTTCCGGTTTAGATTAAATTGGTTAGAATCTTAATCTAAAACCTAAGGTTTTTGCATTCATAATTTGGTACTATCCTATTGATCCTAGTCAATTTTGGTTCTTTTGAAACCAAAACGAGATGCTACAATTCAAGTACTAATTATGTTTCTAACACAAATTATTAAAATCCCAGAAATTAACAATCAAATCCGATAAAACAATCATAATAAAATCAAATAATTGAATAAAATAGAATTTAACAAGTTCATGCATATTGACCTAAACCCTTAGAGAGAGAACTACTCCCTCTTGGAGAGTAACATTGCAAAGTTTGGCAAAGAAGAAAAGGAAATGAAATAAAGAATAATTACACCCTTTGAATCTAGAACCTCAATCTTGTTGAATCTTGCTCAAGAAACCCTTCTTCTCCTTGCTTGAAAGCTTTGCCTCCTTCAGAAAATATGGCTGAGTTGTGTGTGTAGAGAGAGAATGAGATGTGTTGTAGGGATGGATTGGTAGTGGATGATTTGGAAGGGAAAGTTCTAGCCCTTTTATAGCAAGAGATCATGCCCAATTTAGAGGCTAGAAGGTGGAGTTAGTGGGCGCCCTTTTTATATTTCTTTCCTGGCAAGTATTGCTATTTTTGGCTTCTTAAAACGTGTCCTTGGAGTAACAAAAATAGAAACCGTGTTGAAACTGGGTAATCTGGCTGTCTGCGTGTTCAGTGCGTCCGCACTGGATGTGAATGCGGATGGTTGATCCGCACTGGACTCAACTTTCCTTATTTAACTTGGCGAAAATCCTGCGTAATCTTCTGAGTGCGTCCGCACTGGTGGGGAGTGCGGGTGAAGGACCCGCACTGCTGAGCTTCTCCAGTTTCTGAAATCCGACCAAGTATACACTGCGGGTGGTTGACCCGCACTGGCGTGTGAGTGCGGACGCATTACGCTCGGGAAAAATTCTGGCTGCGCTGAACTGCTAGAAAATTCGGCTAAGTACTGAGTGCGTCCGCACTAAATCTCAGTGCGGGTGGTTGATCCGCACTCAGCCCTAGTTACATCATTTTTCGTCTTTTCCTGCATTTTAAAGCCAAACTACCGCAGTAACTTGATTCTAGGTGTAATTTATTCCTTTTATATTCAAAATACATGATAATTGGAGTTATTTTATGATAAAAACTAGATCAAATGTGTATATATTTTATGCTTATCAGTAATCGGTAAACCTCTCCCTCAACCTTGTCAATTAGCGATTAATTTGGATTTCGACCAAATTAGGGTTTAAGAATAAGTGCTTTGAACAAAGATTTAAATCAAGTATGTATGTTGATATAGGTGTAGGCTCGGGTGAGCAAGAGTTTGCGGGACCTTTCGAGACGTCCGAACCATAAGTGCGAAATACGCTCTTCGTAATCAGGTGCGGGGTTCTTGGACTTGTTTGATGTTTCATTTTCAGGAATTAAATTATTTTTCGATTGTCATGTTGTATGTTGATTGCTGCATAATTTGAAATTGTGTGATTCATGTGCATAACTCAATTAAATTAGAACTGAATTGTTGTGAGATGGTTGATTTGCATATTCGTATGGTTGTCAATTGATGTGTTCTATTCATTGTTCTATGTGTGAATGAATCTGCCAGGCTGACCCGTAGAGGTAGCTGGATAAGGTGACGGTGACCTATCCGTTGACCTGTTTCTGAATTTGCCAGGCTGACCTGTAGAGGTAGCTGGATAAGGTGACGGTGACCTATCCGTTGACCTGTGAAATGAATTTGCCAGGCTTTGATCCTATTTGAATGAAATTGCAAAGTTGAGCCATATGGCTGACTTTGGTTCCGTGTAGATGCATTTGTAAAGCCGAGTTATATAGCTGACTTGGAACCAGACTTTAGTAAATGGTTAAGCCAAAGCACTGCAGATGGGTGTCAGATAAAGGGTCCAGCTCGGTGGAACATCTGTAGGTGCCAGTAACCCTACAGATGAGGGTTTGACAAAGGGTCCAGCTCGATTGAACATCTGTTGGTGCTACCAGTCATAATAAAATGAGTTAGGCCAAATAAATACGTGTTTGTTTGAACTTCATCTTGGAAATTCCGTAAGTTGTATTTTATTCGATTATTGTTGTCAAGCATGTGCATTCATTTATATATATTGTGTTAGAACTGTTAATGTACTGTTGTATGAATTTCATTTTTGAATGTGAATTCTGAATTCAAGTCCAATAACTTGATTGTGGCAAATTCGCACTGAGAATCTATTCTCACCCCCACCCTTCGGGTAATTTTTACATGTTCAGGTGCGACTGATTCTGGGGAGGCACGCGAGTAGTAGGCCTTTGGTAGCGTGCCCTCATATGACCTTAGATATATATATATATCTAAGGTCATATGAGGGCACTCTACCAAAGGCCTACTACTCGCGTGCCTCCCCAGAATCAGTCGCACCTGAACATGTAAAATTACCCGAAGGGTGGGGTGAGAATAGATTCTCAGTGCGAATTTGCCACAATCAAGTTATTGGACTTGAATTCAGAATTCACATTCAAAAATGAAATTCATACAACAGTACATTAAGTTCTAACACAATATATATAAATGAATGCACATGCTTGACAACAATAATCGAATAAAAACAACTTACGGAATTTCCAAGATGAAGTTCAAACAAACACGTATTATTTTGGCCTAACTCATTTTATTATGACTGGTAGCACCAACAGATGTTCAATCGAGCTGGACCCTTTGTCAAACCCTCATCTGTAGGGTTACTGGCACCTACAGATGTTCCACCGAGCTGGACCCTTATCTGACACCCATCTGCAGTGCTTTGGCTTAACCATTTACTAAAGTCTGGTTCCAAGTCAGCTATATAACTCGGCTTACAAATGCATCTACACGGAACCAAAGTCAGCCATATGGCTCAACTTTGCAATTTCATTCAAATAGGATCAAAGCCTGGCAAATTCATTTCACAGGTCAACGGATAGGTCACCGTCACCTTATCCAGCTACCTCTACGGTCAGCCTGGCAAATTCAGAACAGGTCAACGGATAGGTCACCGTCCCTTATCCAGCTACCTCTACGGTCAGCCTGGCAGATTCATTCACACATAGAACAATGAATAGAACACATCAATTGACAACCATACGAATATGCAAATCAACCATCTCACAACAATTCAGTTCTAAATTAATTGAGTTATGCACATGAATCACACAATTTCAAATTATGCAGCAATCAACATACAACATGACAATCGAAAAATAATTTAATTCCTGAAAATGAAACATCAAACAAGTCCAAGAACCCCGCACCTGATTACGAAGAGCGTATTTCGCACTTATGGTTCGGACGTCTCGAAAGGTCCCGCAAACTCTTGCTCACCCGAGCCTACACCTATATCAACATACATACTTGATTTAAATCTTTGTTCAAAGCACTTATTCTTAAACCCTAATTTGGTCGAAATCCAAATTAATCGCTAATTGACAAGGTTAGGGAGAGGTTTACCGATTACTGATAAGCATAAAATATATACACATTTGATCTAGTTTTTATCATAAAATAACTCCAATTATCATGTATTTTGAATATAAAAGGAATAAATTACACCTAGAATCAAGTTACTGCGGTAGTTTGGCTTTAAAATGCAGGAAAAGACGAAAAATGATGTAACTAGGGCTGAGTGCGGATCAACCACCCACTGAGATTTAGTGCGGACGCACTCAGTACTTAGCCGAATTTTTCTAGCAGTTCAGCGCAGCCAGAATTTTTCCCGAGCGTAATGCGTCCGCACTCACACGCCAGTGCGGGTCAACCACCCGCAGTGTATACTTGGTCGGATTTCAGAAACTGGAGAAGCTCAGCAGTGCGGGTCCTTCACCCGCACTCCCCACCAGTGCGGACGCACTCAGAAATACGCAGGATTTTCGCCAAGTTAAATAAGGAAAGTTGAGTCCAGTGCGGATCAACCATCCGCATTCACATCCAGTGCGGACGCACTGAACACGCAGACAGCCAGATTTACCCGTTTCAACACGGTTTCTATTTTGTTACTCCAAGGACACGTTTTAAGAAGCCAAAAATAGCAATACTTGCCAGGAAAGAAATATAAAAAGGGCGCCACTAACTCCACCTTCTAGCTTCTAAATTGGGCATGATCTCTTGCTATAAAAGGGCTAGAACTTTCCCTTCCAAATCATCCACTACCAATCCATCCCTACAACACATCTCATTCTCTCTCTACACACACAACTCAGCCATATTTTCTGAAGGAGGCAAAGCTTTCAAGCAAGGAGAAGAAGGGTTTCTTGAGCAAGATTCAACAAGATTGAGGTTCTAGATTCAAAGGGTGTAATTATTCTTTATTTCATTTCCTTTTCTTCTTCTTTGCCAACTTTGCAATGTTACTCTCCAAGAGGGAGTAGTTCTCTCTCTAAGGGTTTAGGTCAATATGCATGAAACTTGTTAAATTCTATTTTATTCAATTATTGCTTTTATTATGATTGTTTTTATCGGATTTGATTGTTAATTTCTGGGATTTTAATAATTGTGTTAGAAACATAATTAGTACTTGAATTGTAGCATCTCGTTTTGGTTTCAAAAGAACCAAAATTGACTAGGATCAATAGGATAGTACCAAATTATGATGCAAAAACCTTAGGTTTTAGATTAAGATTCTAACCAATTTAATCTAAACCGGAACTACATAATTAAGATTAGGAATTTGGTGAAGAACCTAAACGAGAAGTCAAACCCTAATTAGGACATCTCAAATCGAATCGAATATTGGTATCATGAACTTAATTGAGAAGTACCAATATTTGAGGAGAGGAGAGACTAACAAGAGCTTATGGTCTAGGTAGCTAGGGTGAATAACCTAAAAAGTGAAGTCCGAATTACTTAGACACGTTATTAATTCATGAAGATGACTCTTAATAACATATTAGATTAGAAACCTCATCAAATCATACATGAATTTAAGCAAATACCGAATGAATAGAATTAGCAAGGAATTGTAGACCAAAGACCCTTAGATTCTCTAAACCTTGAAAACAAACCGACGTTTCTCTCTTTTACTTTTACTTTTAATTGTTTAAAACTCTTTTTTTCGGGTATTGAACCCAACCTTAGGATTTTTACTACAAACCCCCCAATTTACTTTTTGCACTTTACTTTCTTTCTTTCTGAAATTTATCATCTAAAGTTGAAAATTAAGTATTTCTTACTCCTTGTGGTTCGATACCCGATAATATACTACACGGTAGGATTGCATACTTGCAATCTAAACCGAAAGTGTATTTGAGGATAAAGCTTTTATAAATCCTTTGGACGTATCAATTACGAATCTATTCGGTCGGACTAGCCTAATCAATCACCGACATTTCCTCAAATTTCTGATTTGGTACCCAAAAACCCTAGAAAAAGGAAATCCAAAATTGAGAGGAATTCGAGAAAAGAATCGACAAATAATCAGCAAGGAGGTCGAAGGAGATAGACTACCAGCAATTTAAGCACAAATCTCGGGTTAAAACGAAAATCCAAACTATCGAGAAATCTGAGATTTTTGAGAGGAAAGGGAAGAGAAGGAAATACGAATAGGAGGGTTAGAAGAGATCTACGGCCACTTTCTCGGTTCCAACTTCGATTTCTCGGACTTTTGAGCGACTTGGAGGGATTGGAGCTCCTTTTTCTCTCTTCTTTTCTTTCTTTGGGCGGACCACACAAGAACAGGGAAGGGGGCGAAATGAGAGGGTGAGAGAGAGACACAGAAATTCATAAAAGCCCTCCACGCATCCAGTGCGGATCGTTCACCCGCACTGGATCTGAGTGCGGACGCACTCAGTACTTAGTCGAATTTTTGTCAATTCTCACACATCCAGTGTGGGTCCTTCACCCGCACTGGATCTGGGTGCGGACGCACTCAGTACTTAGTCACATTTTTTGTCCAAGTTTCATTTGTCAAGAAAAGTCCGAGCCTAATGCGTCCGCATTCTCCTCCAGTGCGGGTCAATCACCCGCACTCACTACTTAGTCGTTTTGAAGAAGAATCATAGCACAGGGGAGTCATGAGTACGGACGCACTGATATCCAGTGTGGGTGGTTCACCCGCACTCACAGAAATTCAGAAAACAAGTTAAGGAACAAGGTGCCAGTGCGGATGGATCACCCGCACTCACCACCAGTGCGGACGCACTGAACCTGATATGTCAAAATTTCGTGTTTCCAACGCAGTTTCTATTTATTTTATTTTTTTGATTCCTAGTTTATCAATAGAATTTTTGATTATGTTTTTAAACATTTTAATTATCTTATTGTTGAAACTTCTTAACGTAACTTAATTAATATTGTAAAATTAATTTTAAAGTTTAAAAAATATTATTTAATTCTTTTTGGAGATATTTGATATGTTTATAGAACTAGATTGGACAAATATGTGAGTTTCTACAATTTTCAAGGATAAATATGTAGTTATTGATTTTAGAGGAATAAATATGTAATATTGAAACTTTTGAGGGATATACATGAAATTCCCCCTTTAAATTTCATTTGCTGTTACAATTGACAAGTAACGGAAGGAGAAATCAATAATCTGATACTCTCTCTTTGGACCCGGTCCAAAATATAATTTTATCTTTGGGAGTTGCGAGTGTTTTGACCATGTAGCTGTAGGCGTCCCCCTCTCTTCCAGCTCAGACGCGCCTCCCCGTTCCCAAATCGTCCGAAGAGAAACGATCTCAAGTTTTCAACCTCTCTGCCTTCGGTTCGTTTAGTTTTTCCTCAATATTGTCAAAAGAAAAAAAAGTTTCCCCTTTTCTCTCTTCCTTTTTTTTTTCACAAAGTCAATCTTCCCTGGAGACAATTCATTTCCCGATCGCTAACTTAATTGTCTCCTTCGCCTCCACCACCACCACAGGCGTGCATTGAGCGCGGCCCATTGACCGAGCTTCGAAGAAGGGATATAATACAAAACAACAAGAGGTTTTTTTAAGAGAAAAGAGAGAGAAGGCGGGAAAGATGATGGTGATGGAGTGTGAAGCAAATGCTGGCGAAGCCGATACAGCTGGCAGACCAGGTAACGAAAGGGCTGACGACGTGCACTACTTCAGGCAGGAATGCGCCGAGGTAAAGACAAAAACCGAGCGCCTCGCCTCCTTGCTTCGCCAGGCGGCTCGTGCTGATCTATACGAGCGCCCGGCACGCCGAATCATGGTCGACACCGAACAAGTGCGTAAATTCTTTTGTTTTTTGTTTTGTTTTTAGAAAGCCAAGGTCGTCGAATAATTTTTGGAGTTGTTTCTTTTTCCCTTTTTTTTTTCTCTCCCCATTGTGTAGAGGAGGAGGTTGGTCTTAAGTGTGGAAGATTATTCTTTGGTGGTTGAAATTCACGGAAGTTAGGTGGTGTTCATACCGAAAATTCAGTACCGATCAATGAATTACCAGTAAGAGTGTATGCCCTTTGCCTACTACCAATGTAGCTGCATTTATTTTTTTTATCAGATTGTTTTGTGTTTGATTTTAATTCATCAGGAATTTTTGTGAAATTTCAGTAAATTTTTCTGCACATACTGGTGCTGAAAACTTGCATTAGATTTTTTTTTTTTTTTTGGGTCTTCTTCTTTTTTATGACGTAGTTAATCTCATGATGGTAATTGTTCAATTTGTTGGATTACCATCTCTTTTGGATATTTTCTTTTAACTGAAAATTGGCATATAAAAATTCTGTTTGTTTCCTCTATAATTATCTGTAACCATATTGTGTGATTCATGTTCAGAGAATACTTCTGGTCTTTGCTTGACTAAGTAACCTTGTCAAACTGGGTCTTAATCAAGGGTCTTATTTGGAATTTCACTAAGCTACTTAACAACTTGCACATTTCAATCTCACAGGTACTTGACAAGCATTTGCGTTGGTCTCCAAATGCCGAGGAGGTGGCCTGGTGAAGCGGGTTTTCACTATCATTCCAGCAGGTGCCTTCAAAAAAATGATAACTCACCTCGACAACTCAATCGGTGACATCTCGTGGCTCCTTCGTGTCTCTACTGCTCCGGGGATGAAGATGGAGATGCGCATCTGGGTCTCCCTCCCATTGCCCAAAATGAACCCTACTTTTTCTTATCTGGGAGCAGATTGCGACCCTCCAAACTGGTTCCCTTGAGACTCGTGGTGATGCTGCTGCTAGTTTAGTTTCACTTGCTAGAGATAATGACCGGTATGGTACTTTTTGCTATTTCTTTACAATTTTTATAATTTTGTTACAATAAAACTAATTATTAAATCAGATCCATCAAGTGGTTTAAATGGTGGACATCTAACATTGCTACTACCTTCTTGTAAGCAGAGTAATAATTACCTTCTAGAATCCTAATTTAAAGAGGATTAATTTGCTATTTAATTTGTATTGTTTAAATTGGGAGGAAGGTGTGATAATTGCTAGAGAATAGGTACTTCTCTAGGAACAGAGTAAATGCAGATCTTGTTTACTGAAAATCCACAAATAATGTCCAAAATAAATAAATAGAAATGACAAATTCTCAAGGAAAAAGGTTGGAAAAAAAATAACACTAGCTCACTGCAAACATTTCTTAACATTCAACCAGGTACGGCAAGCTCATAATCGAAGAAGATGGTGTAGGCCCACTACTTCGCCTGGTGAAGGAAGGCCGGTTAGAGGGTCAAGAAAGTGCAGCACTGGCAATTGGCCTCCTGGCCAGAGACACAGACAGTGTGGGCAAATGATGCAGGCTGGTGGTGTGTTGTGTTTCGCCAAGGTCTTGAAGGAAGCATCAATGAAGGTCCAGGCCATGGTCGCCTGGTCCATCTCCGAGCTCGCGGCTGCCTACCCCAAGTGCCAGGATATGTTCGCTCAGAACAACATGATCCGCCTCTTGGTTGGCCACCTTGCCTTCGAAACTGTCAGAGCACAGCAAGTACGCCATCACATCCAAGATGTCTATCCACTCAGTTGTCATGGACAACAAAAACCAGAACAATCCAAACAGTGCACACAAGAACGCGATGCCTGCTGATCTCATAGACACGTCTGATTTGGGCATGGTTAAGTATCTAACCATGGGAAGCACCTCTTCAGCAGAACCAGATGCACAATGTGATTGAACACACTATGTACTAAGTCGGGTCAAATCGGTCAAGTCCACGGGCCTTAATGGGTCCATGTCCAGCGCTGGTGTCAAGGCCCGTGAGTTTGAGGACGCAGACACCAAGGCCATATATGAAGGCCATGGCGGCTAGAGCTTTGTGGTACCTCGCTCAAGGCAACCCTGCCATTTCAAGAGCATAACTGAGTCAAAGGCACTTCTTTGTTTGCAGTGCTGTTGGAGAAACAGACTGGAGATGTCCAGTACAACTCGGCCATGGCACTGATGGAGATCTGCCGGGTGGCTGAGGCGGATGCCGATCTCAGAAGATCTGCCTTCAAGCCCAGTTCCCCAGCTGCCCGAGCTGTTGTTGACCAGCTGTTACGTGTTGTAGAAAAGGCAGATTATGATGACCTTTTGATACCTTGCATCATCTCCTTGGGCTGTCTTTCTAGAACTTTCCGTGCAACTGAAACCCGCATCATCAGTCCATTGGTGAAACTGCTTGATGATAGAGAAGGCGATGTTTCCAGAGAGGCCGTCGTAGCCTTAACCAAATTTGCGTGCACCGAGAATTATCTCCATATGGATCACTGCAAAGCGATTATTGCTGCTGGTGGGGCCAAGCACCTGGTACAGCTTGTGTATTTTGCTGAGCAGGCAATACAGATTGATTCTTTGATACTTCTATGTTATATTGCATTGCATGTACCAGATAGTGAGGATCTTGCGCAGGCTGAGATTTTGACAGTTTTAGAGTGGTCCTCTAAGCAGGCTTACATGATCCAAGACCCGACAATTGAGGAACTTTTGCCTGAGGCAAAGGTTAGATTGGAGCTTTACCAATCTCGAGGCGCAAAGAATTACCTTTGAGTTGACAGGGGTAAATTGAAATGTATATAATTTGAGTTATATATCTATATCTTGAAGGGAGAAAATGGGTGTGGAAGGTAAATTGTTTTAGATTATTTTTTGCATGTTTATTTATTTCGGGTTTTGGGTACAGTAAGCTGTGAATTAGTAGAGGAATCCACCGGGATATTTTTGTAGATTGAAAAGTGGGAATATCTGCTGATTTGTCAAGTGAAACATAGGGTTTGGTCCTTAGTTTATTCTGCTTCTCTCTAGCTTGGATGATTTTGTACATCGTTTTTTTCTTTGTTTTTTTTTTTTTCTAATGATTTTCATTTTAAGGAATTATGTCTGGTAGTGGTAGGTGACTTTCTCATTGGCTATCAAGTTTTATTTAGGGACAATTGTTCAACACATTGAGAAAATAAATTAAATATATCTGATTGTATACTTTGTCGACAATCTTGCCACGTGCTCTTGGTGGTGAGAGAACTGAAGAGAGCGACATAAGGCGGATTGGCAGTTACGATTGAGATATAACTGACATTTCTGATTACAACAGAGAATGCTCTCTATTGTTGTCTGGTGTGTGTTTTCGGAAGATTGCGCTGCAAAGGTAAGGTTCTATTCCTTCCTCTGAGAGCACATGTGCTAATAAATTTTGATAGAAACGTCTAACAAAAAAAAAAGATGCTGTTTGATCGTTTTGTACTGGAATGCATGTCACATGCCTTTTGTATCTTTGTTTATTTGCTGGTCCCTGTCCGACAAGTAGAATTTAAATGATAAACACTGTCGAATATAATATGGTTTTTCAGAGCATCTAAAATAACTAAAAAAATGAAATGACACACTGGAAACAAGAAAGGAGGAAGTCTTCGAAACACCGTCAGAAAGTATTACAAACAATTGGGAGAAATGACGCCCTAGAAACAAAATGGCATATGAAGTATGTAACTCAATTGTACTGGTGCGAATTATATACAAAATATTAAAAATATACACATCTTATTAAAAACATGAATAGAGTTGTATTTTTTTTTAATACTTTGTACAGTTCATAAAATGTAGCTGTTTAAAGATAAGTCTGACCCGATCTTGTCCTGAGTAATTGTTAGCCGGCCTCTAATTTATATTGTTAACTTCATATATTAAAACATATAAACAGAAGTTGAGTACTGAGAGATTATATATAACTTGTATATTAACTGATTTTGATGCTTTATATTTCTTATCAAGTTGTGGGTTAGATTAGGGGGTGAAAACGGAGCGAATTAGGAGCGGATAATGCTGATACGATATCTGTATCCACCTTTCATTTAGCAGATACAAATACATATACGAATAGTAAACATATGTCAAAATTTAAAATCAAATCCACCTTAAACGGACACAGATATGAATCGGATAATCTACAGATATGGAGAACGAGTGCTGGTAGAGAACGATAGGCATAGATGTGTTTATATCGACCGCCTTAATGCTTGTGTCGTGTTGGCAGCCTGTAGAGGAGAGAGAAACGTTGTATACGAAGTGATTTTCAGTAGTAAATGAGTTTACGGATAGAGCGGATATCCGTTTACTATCCGTTTACATAGTTATGGGATTCTCTGAATCCGAAACTGTTCTTGATACTTTGAAATTATCCGAATCCGGAAATATCCGAATCTGAATCCGTTTAATTTGAATTCGGATTTCCAACGGATATTTCGTATACTTTTGAATATCTTTAATTACAAAATTTAAATATGATTTGATATACCAGATATGTATTATGGACATCGAATTATTTTACTTTTTAATAGCTTTAAGTTAAAACCATATTTGATGTGATTTCATGCTACTCAAATTGTATAACACTTTGATAGACAAATTATTTGTGTTTCAGTGTTTGGCAAGTGAAGTAAAAATTAAAACAAAGTAAATGCTAAAAAATAGTTAAAGTATTGGTGTGTCGGTAGCAGTGAAGTAAATATATTAAGTAGTATTAAATAAAAAGACTCAATTATCCTCATGTATTATGTTAGCAATTGAATTAGTAAGAATAAAAAATGTTAAAATTAAAAAACTTAATTATATTTACTTCATCTATGGGTGTGTTTTAATTCACCTCAAAGAATCTTAAAGTACTTCCGTTTAATGCATTAAAGCTCCTTAAACCATTTTAATAACCACTACTCCATTTGTCAAACACCCCTATACATTTTTTATGAAACAGCCCTAAACATCTAATAATGCATCTGTAAAGTACTTTTATTTCGAAATATTTTTCAATTTATTTGAAGGCTAGGATATCATTAAAACTGTCGATTCTACTTTAAAAGTCGAAGTATTTCATCCTATCCATTGTATATATGTGGGGAGCTGTTTATCAAAGATAGACCCAATTTGTATCAGCGTGTCGTGTACTATATATTAAGTCTAAACGTGGCTATCACGAACTTACAGATAACATTTGCACATCTGCTCACACATGTTCTCCTGTTAATTCAATAATTCAGTTTAAGAAGCCATTTACTTGACATGTCTCCCATCATACCAACATTTTATCCATTGAAACCTTTTGTTCAATAGTTTTTTTTTCGTAAATTAACGATTTTCTTTTGCCGGTTTTGAAAAGAATCAGAAAGTTCCTCCATGAAAAGAAACACAAAATTTTGTCTGGTTAAAGAAGAAATCATAGAATTATCAATTATGTATAATCACAAAAGAATTGTGTTTGATTGCTTATCGGCCCCGGTCGAACAATATGCATAACCAACTATTCATGTACCGCATCTATCTAAGATAATCCCAGCCGAACGATTTTAATTCAAACTTGCCTTAGATGCACGAAGATCTTTGAGATTTGTACCAGATTAAATTAAATGGTTCGGATCTCATTCTACCAAGTAATGTATCTAATTAGATCTAAATTTGCATTTCTCGGATACCCATAACATAAGCACAATGGCAATTTTACAGATTATTCCCAGTCCTTTGTTTATATCCTACTGCTGCACTTCTGAAATTTACCTTAAAAAGAAGAGGGATGCTTCGGTGGACATAAGGACCTATTTGTAAAATGAACATATTTTCATTTTCAAAGTTCAAATAGTCGATCCGACCGTTCAACACTATCTCCATATTAAAATGTACTTGGAGGTCAAATTTTACATTTTTTTGAATTTTTTTTACTATTTATTAAGATGGTTACAAAATCGTTGTTTTCAGACCATTGAAAAACAGCGATTTTGAAACCATCTTAATAAATAGTAAAAAAATTCAAAAAAATGTAAAATTTGACCTCCAAGTACATTTTAATATGGAGATAATGTTGAACGGTCGGATCGATCTGTTTGAACTTTGAAATGAAAATATGTTCATTTTACAAATAAGTCCTTATGTCCACCGAAGCAAATGCCTAAAAAGAAATGTGGCTTGTTACAATTTTAAATTTTGTCTTTTCTCTAACGGCTCTTTTGTCTTGTAAACTTATGCATAGTATTGAGTATGTGTTGTAAATCATGAATAATATCAATAATATCAATTGTTCAATAAATTGTACTAATTTTATCAGAAACTTTCTATTATGTTGCATATTAAATATTGCTTATATAATTCGGATAACATGAGCTATAAGAAAAAAAAAAGTATATTGATGTTTTTTCGCCCAAATAACTATTCTGAGATTTTCATTCCGCAAATATATCCCATGTGGTTTCCTTCCTCTC
>JAJGRX010000438.1:0-19460 GCA_025461125.1 Carex kokanica
TACTGCTTGTATTTCATCTTCTTCTGATTGTCTTTCATCTTCTACTTATTGTGTTTCTTATTTTACTAGTTGTTTTTCATCTTCGTCTTGTTGTCTTTCATCTTAAACTAGTTGTCTTTCATGTTCTACTGGTTGTCTTTTATGTTCTTGTGGTTGTGTTTCATTTTCTTCTAGTTGTTTTCATTCCATTAGTGTAATGATTTCTTTCAAGTTCTAATGGTTGGCGTTGATGTTCTACTAGCTTTCATCTTCATTTGATTGTCTTTCATCTTCTACTATTTGTGTTTCATCTTCTACTGGTCGTCTTTCATTTTTTCTGGTTGTATTTAATCTTCTTCTGATTGTTTTCATATTTTTCTAGTTGTCTTTTATCTACTACTGGTTGTATTTCATTTTTTCTAGTTGTATTTTATCTTTTTTTTAGTTATATTTCATTGGTATTAGTATTTTGTCACTGTACTGTTTTTCATCTATTTCTAGTTGTTTTTTATTTTCTACTGGTTGTCTTTCATGTTATATTAGTTGTCTTTCATTTTCTTCTAGTTGTCTTTTATCTACTACTGGTTGTATTTCATCTTCTTCTAGTTGTTTTACTGGTTGTCTTTTATGTTTTATTAGTTTTTTTTCATCTTCTTCTAGTTGTCTTTTATTTTGTACCGGTGGTCTTTTATCTTCGTCTAGTTGTATTTTATCTTATATTGGTTGTCTTTCATCTTCTTCTGATTGTTTTTCATGTCATTCTCATTATTTTTCATTTTCAACTGGTTGTATTTTATCTTCTACTGGTTAACTTTCACAATTCTAATTAAGCCTAGACAAGTGCTTTGTAACACCTTTGTGACTCTTCGTCATACTTCGAGAGGTCGAAAAAATGACCCGTTGATTATTATTTTGTTGTAGCCAGGTTGTTTGTAGACATGCATTTGCAATACACGTTGTCGTTGCAACGTTATATAGATCAATTTTTTTTTTTTTTGTAAAATTAACGGTGGTTTATATATATTTTTTATAATCTAACTAATGTTAATATAAAATTTCATAAAAGCAATTATATTTACTATCATTTTTAGTTAGTCAATAGTCAAATATTTATATTAAAGTTAGTGTCTTTAATCCATGCATTTAAAAATGAATACTCTAGAACTTTTCTGGCATTTTTCTATTATTTTGAGAAGTGTTTTCTAAATAGTCACAACTTGCAATATACCTCCTCAATAGGAGTAAAGCTTTATTAAAAGACTTGGTGAACATAATTTTAAAATCTAGTAAATTGGTTTCGAACAACGAATTTAAACTATTGAAATTGATTTATTTTACGAGTGATGCGTGTACATGCAAAATTTTGAAGTTTTCGAATTTATTTAGTATAAAGTCAAGCGGTAGAAAAACAAAGTTTTATAAATTATTTTAATACTTTCATTTTCATCATTTTTTACCGTTATTTATACTAAATGAATTCAAAATTTTACATACCATTACATGTAAAATATACTCGTTTCAACAATTTGAATTCATCATTTTAAACCAATTCAATAAATTTTGAAGTTATATTCACCAATCATCCAAATCTCTTGATCAACCTAGCACATAAACTAACTTTGCTCTACCTAATATAATAAGAGTAGAACTAGGGTGTGATGTGCTCACCAAACTCTTTGGTGAGCACAACTCTACATAAACTATCGGATTCACTTCAAACGAGATTAATCAAACCGTTGAAACCGATGTACTTTACGAGTGATGGACGTACATGCAAAATTTTGAATTTTTTGAATTCAATTAGTCTCAATTCAAGTGGTCAAAATTGAGAATTTTTTGAATTCAATTCAAACTTCATTTTGGATCATTCATTTTTCATCAATTTTGACCACTTGACTTGAGACTAAATGAATTAAAAAAATTCAAAATTTTGCATGTACGTGCATCACTCGTAAAGTACATCGGTTTCAACGGTTGGATTCATCTCGTTTAAAGTGAATCCGATAATTTATGTAGAGTTGTGCTCACCAAAGAGTTTGGTGAGCACATCACACCCTAGTTCTACTCATATAATAATATCAAGCGCTAAACATTGAACCTACCTAATCAAATTTGAAACTATATTCACCAATCATCCAAATTATTTTGATGAACATAGAACATACTAGTTTTGCTCTATCAATTATAATAATATCAAGCGCTCAACATTGGACCTATCTAATAAATTTTGAAATTATATTCACCAATCATCCAAATCCCCTTGCGAAGCATAACACATACTAATTTTGCTCCTAATTAATAACATAAAACACTGAACATTGGACCTAATGCTCTCTATAACTCGCTATACGGTATGGTCTATAAATTATATGGGAAACAGATTGCGAATTTGCCATGCACCCACTAACCTGGCTGTTATAAATCCCTATCTCGTGGCCACAGGCCCGACATTTTTAAAAATACCCAAAGTTAATTACAGATTATTAAAAATGTCCAGACCGCTCATGTTTTATTAAAAATGTCCAAACCAGCCATTTAATGGCCGGTCCGATTTAAAAAAAACCGGCCATTAAATGATCGGTTCCCCTTTATATATATGTAGGCACTGTTTGCCGATTTTCTCACAATTCATTTTATAAAATTTTACATTATCTCTCCTCGGTTGAGCTATTTCTCTCAGATTTTTCCTTCTCTTCTCAGATTTGCAAGTAAGTCTCTCTAATTTATTAGAAATTATTTTTTAGTGCAAAATGATTGTATAATGTTAGGATTTGTTAGTAATTGCCAAAATTAGAATATTTGAAGGGCGAAAGGGAGAAAGGGACAGAGAGAAAAAGAAGGCGATTTTATTGGCAAAAATGACGATATTTGAAGGGGCCGAACAATAGAGAGCTAGGTGAGTCGTCCAATCGAGGCCTGGCGAGAGGAGGGTCAAGTGATCGAGGTAAAGAGAAAGAGATCGAGGTAAAAACCGAGGTAGAGTCAACTAGTGATTGAGATACAAATAAGGGAGAAAAAAATGTAAATACTACGTTCCTACCAATAAGGGACATATTAGTGGACTGTCAATTTCGGACGATGACTTCGTGAAAAAACCCCTACGGCTATTTTTCAAAAAAGAAAAAAGTTGATCCAGAGTCTCTGGCATCGATCGGACGATGAGTTCGTTCTGTGTACTTATGCTGGTAAAGTTGCCACTCCGTCTGATATGACTGGTCCAGATGCGGCAGAATCCAATGACGACTTTGTTCCATATACTTTCAAGGCTCGTTCTAAGAAGTAGAACTAATTATGTTTTAAATTATCTGTGACCGGATCCGCCGTTTCAAGACTTCTATGTTTTAAATTATGTTTCAAAAAATAGCTTGTGGTCTATTCTAATATAATTTGTAGGCTCTTGTGGCTAAAAAATAAAATAAAAATCAGGAGATTGGCCATTAAATGACCAGTTTGGACATTTTTAATAAAACTTGAGTGGTCTGGGCATTTTTATTACTCCGTAATTAACTTTGGGTATTTTTAAAAATGTCAGCGGTTCCCTCACACAACAGGGGTCCAGATCCCCTAAAGTAACCCAAAAATTGTGTTTTGGATCGGGACCGTCCGAATTGAATCCATCGCTCGAGATCGTTTCGGGATTCGAATCTGTCTCTTGAGATGCGTGCGCTCCACTTTAGTTAGATTGCCACGGATTCGAATCTGACGGTCCCGATCCAAAACCCAATTTTTGGGGTACTTCACTGGATCTGAATTCACACAACAGAGGGCCCAGCAACACCATTTGCCATTCAGGCCTACCTCGGAAAGCAGTTTTGTCTTTTTCCCGCGCCATTCGCCATTCGACCTCATTCTAAAGTCTAAAACACTCCGACTCCCGTGGCGTTGCAAAGAATCCCCACAAATATCTTAACAGTTTTCTTTTACTGTCACCGTGGCAATGTTTTATTGGCTTATATTACCTACCACTGAATTTTCGTGAGGAAATGTATGTTTAGATTGTAGAAACACCACATGCATTTAATTGAAAAGCACTAACAAATTTTGCCACTATAAGCACTTAAGCACTAACCAGTAAGAAGTAACCACTTCACTTTCTCTCTCTCTCAGACGTCTCCTCTTTTCTTAGTTTTCTTCTCTTTTTCGTGCGAAACTCGCAGTCCATCACCAAGAGCTTTTCTCTTTCTCGTGACCACTACCTTTTCATCTGTCGCACTGTGTCGAGGTGCCTTTTTGGCATCATTACCGCTTTTGGTCTCTAATTAGACCAAAGTGCAATACATTTTCGTATATACCTCGTATCTTAGCAATTTGATTCAATTACGATTCTTCAAAAATAAGCACCACTAAATAAGGCAATACATTTCTGTTGATTCTTTGCCCTTCGAACCAAAAGGGGAATCGCGAATTCGGATTCGTAGTATCAGATTTCAAATATCGAAAATTTGAATTTCAAATTGAGATGGAGTTCTGGCCGGAGTTCTTGGCGAGCAGCTGGGGACGTGAATTCGTGGCAGGTGGGGTCGGAGGCATGGCAGGGGTCTTAGCGGGTTACCCGTTAGATACCCTCAGGATCCGGCTCCAGCAGCCGATTCCAGACCCGGCCAGGGCAATTAATGCCGGTACCGGTCAAAGAGGCAGTGCCACGTCAGCTATCGGATTGCTTAGGGGAATACTCAGATCAGAGGGTCCCTCCGCACTTTATCGGGGCATGGGGGCCCCGCTGGCTAGTATAACATTTCAGGTTTGTGTTTTAGTTCTGATTATCTAGTTGATTGCAAAGGATTGTTGTTAATATGTTAGTTCAATAAAAAATGGTTTGGTATTATCTCTTTGGACTTTCAGTGAATTTTTTATTCTATAGTATGGAATTTGGAATCCATAATCTAGTCTAGATACGTTTTCCTTTAAACAAAACGGGCATACATGCAAAAAAGGATTCCTAGATCAAGTTGCATTAGTATAATATTGTAATTAGTGATACTGCCAAGTACATTTTGTTTCATCTTATCTAATTGTTAGCTTCATAATGACAGACAAAATTGGAGGGCCTAAGAAATAGTTTAATTTGTTTTCTTCATTAATAAAAGTAGATTTAAGGAATATTCCCATTTTGCAGCAGTGTACAAAATTTAGATACTGTCATTATTATTCATTCTGCAATTAACCCAATGGTTTAATTAAGCCTCAGTTATGCAGCGAAATTTCACCTCATCTAAATTTTATTCATGGCACAGAATGCAGCAGTGTTTCAAATCTATGCAAGTCTCTCGAAATCTATCAATACATCAAAAGCCGATGAACCTCCTTCTTATAAAAATGTCGCTTTGGCCGGTGTAGGTGTTGGTGCCATACAAACCCTCATTCTCTGCCCAGTCGAGCTAGTAAAAATCCGGCTCCAGGTTATGAGCGGGCCCAACATTGGTCCCATTACAATGGCCAAGGAAATATTCAACAAAGAAGGGATTCGCGGCATTTACCGTGGCCTTTCTGTGACGGTCCTGAGAGATGCGCCAGCACATGGAGTCTATTTCTGGACATATGAGTACACACGTGAATGGTTGCATCCTGGCTGTAGAAAATCTGGAGAGGAGAGTCTGTCCACCATGCTTTTCTCTGGTGGTCTTGCAGGTATTCTACCTGATTCTCTATCTTGATCTGTCAGGGATCTATTTGATCCAGTAATAGCTTGCAGTCTGTAGTGTACTCTACTGGTACCCGGTGGACAAATTGTTGGAACATATAATTGGCACTTGTTATGTGGAAATTTACAAAAAAGTATATCATGTTGTTGCGAATATTTGCCGAGGAACATCCTATTTTGTTGAAAAGTAAAAAACAAAATCCATATGTAGTTGGGTTCTTGCACCACTAATTTTGCCTGATGATGTTTTTGGTAGTTCAAAAGGGAAGAATATCTCTTGTTTAATATTTAATCATTTTAACTTTCTTGATGTGTTATGCCAATAAATTTTGTATGCCACTTCATTGTGCTGAAAGCTGTTTTGTTAGTAACTTAATATGAAGTTGCAAAAGATGGACCAGTGATAGGACTTATTTCTGAATAACCAGTAAAGTACAAGTTTTTATAAATATATAAGAAGAAAGGGATTTTTTTACAATGCCCTGGTAAAGCAGGAGGGATCTTTTATTAATTGCCTGTATGCTTTACAGTATTGGTTGTTATGCCTTAGTTGAGATCCACTGGTTAGAGGTTAAGGTCCCTTGTTTGTTACATTTTCAGACCTGTATTCAACTCACTGATACCTAAACTTTTCTAACTTGGTTTTGTTAAGATATATACGGTTAAGGCTTAGAAGAGTTAAATTAAGCACATAAACTGATTGCAGGGGTGGCTAGTTGGGTGTTTTGCTACCCACTAGATGTGGTCAAGTCTCGACTTCAGGCCCAGTCGGGGGGTCACCTGACCAAACTGAGATACACTGGAATTGCTGATTGCTTTAAAAAGAGTGTAAGTGAAGAGGGCTTAGCTGTGGCTTTGGCGTGGGCTTGGCACTGCTGTGGCACGTGCTTTTGTTGTCAATGGTGCAATTTTTTCTGCTTATGAGTTAGCCTTGAGATTCTTGAATGGGAATGGTGGCCAAAGGCTTGTTTTAGAGGAAAATTGAATTTCAGCTTAAGCATCATGTCTTCAACCACCCTTTAATTTGCGTAAAAATCTTCTCGAAGGGTGCTAACTCATGGTGGATTATGTTGAAAAAGCAAAGGATTTGGAGGTCAGAGCGCTTCTGTTTTACAAAGCGTGCTTGAAGGTGAGAAGGTCTTAGTGCTTTTAATCGGATTCGAGTACAAGGGAGAAGAAATCCATTTCATTATACCGATTGAAGTACTTCAGCAAAAATTTAAGTACAAATTGTTTTTGTAAGTATTCCCAAATGATTTTTATGGTGTATTCAGAGATTTTTAGTGCAACATATGATTGCAATTAGGCATTACTGGTGTTGGGTGTGCTTCAATAATTACATAAAACAATGATTCATTTTCATTGTTTAAAAGAGGCCATTGATTCTTAGTAAGCTATCTGTTGGATTTCTTTTGAATTTTACAAATATAGATGTTTCATTAATCAATTTCAGATTATATTTTTTTTTCTAAATTAAAGCAAAATAGGGTGAGAAGTTATAATAATTTAAATAAACCTAAAAAATATAAGCCCATTTATTGTCCATGGGCCTTCTATAATACTGGGGTACATTTCTAAGGCGTGGAGGATTTTGGATCAGCCTAGCAATTTTTATCCGGGGCATAATTTAAGATAAAAAACACGGACCACAACAAACAACTGCCATTCATATTATTTATGTTACAACGAAACATGATACAGTAGTACATAATTGATTGGTGCCAAATTCCAATTATTTGCCTTATCCACACATGGCACTGCTAATTGCATAGCTTAGACGTTAGACCCAGACAAACCGTGAACTCACACAACACTACATACATATATATGCAAATCCACAACAGAGACGAGCAAGCTAGTTAGCTAACTAGCTCCATTATAAATAGATAACACTTGTTCTTCAAGCTAACTGATTGGACCTTCTAAACCCTAGCCCAGAGGAGGTCATCTTGAGGAAGGAAGTGGCAAACTGGCACGTTGCCGGGCTTGACACTGAGCTTCTTGTATGCCTCCTCCACTCCGGCAGCTGCATCCATGTGGCATGCTGCCAGTGCCTGAACCTTTGTCCCGTCAGCACCGACCAATGACACGGTGTAGGCTGATGCAGTTGTCGTGTGGCAGTGGAACACAGCATAGGTGTAACCTTGTGCATGGCAGGCCACCAGCTCAGATGCCTTTACCTGAAAGTATATATAAAAAGTGTATAAAAATCTCAAACTTTATATATAAAAAAATAATTTTTCATACGTCGGTAAAGAACACTAACTACATCAAGTATCACTAAGTGACCATGGTTAAAATAGAAATTATTTGATTACTTGAATACTATAATCACCTTGTTCAAGCCGTTAATGGTATATTTCTGGTTTGGGGTTGCGGCCTTTGCAACAGAAGTAGACATGGCACGGAGGTTCTTGGATTTGAGACCAGACATGGCGAAGTCAACCATGGACTCGAGCGAAGTCAACCACAGGTCTTGATCTCACCAGGCAAAGCCTTGGACTCACACTCGGTTAGGGTCTTCTTTATGGAGGAAGCCATTTCAGAGCTCGGGTCAACAGAGAGGTGGGAGAAGATGTCAGGCAGCTTGGATGAAGAGAAAGCTAGGGATAGAGTCAGCGACCTGGTGGGGGAGAAGCGAGGCACCAGCTGTGGCACGTGTGAAGTGGAGTGTCATTGTTGAGCCAGGTTGAAGGCTCTTCTCCAAGAAGATGGAGCCGACGTTGTCTTCGCTAGCTGCAGGTAAGGCCGCCTTACCTGCAAAGCAAAGCCATATCATTATTTAGAGAAAAGAAAAATAATAATATAGATATCCTCCAATTGCAAGAAATTGTAAGAGACAGTTTGCTGTTTGCCTGTTTGGATATATATATATATATATGTGGCACCGGCTCTGCTTTATGTACTTTAATTCATGATATTTGATTTGCTAAATGAATCCTTTTATTCCTATAATTACTCTGCTGCAATTTTGTAACTGCGATTGTTTCATAAGAAAGATATTTGGGCCAAGGAACTAATTAATGAGAATAATATAACCTATATATATCATATGAGCAATCAAGAGATGAAGAAGTCAGTATATTTCGCACTATTTCATTATATACGCAAAAGCACAGTCGAGTGTAATAACTGAAGATCGCCTAATTTAGTCCTTATTAAGATCAACATTCTTTATGATCATTTAATGAAAAAAAAACAAATTAAAAATTATTTAAGATAATTAACAGTTCGCGACTAGCTAGGATGTATTCATTAGCATCTGTACGTTGCATTTATTGTCATTTTTTCGATTATTAATCTTATCTCTACATAGTTCATACTTCATAATGAGTCATATTATTGACAGTTTGTTTCTACGAGAAGTGAAAAGGAGAAATTAACTGGAATAAATGAGATCACGAATGTTGAATGGCACTCGGCATTGGAGAGTTTGGCAGGACAGACCGCCAGTACGCCTCTGCCGATCAATCGGCATCACTCACTCCGAATGCCACAGCAACCTGAAAAAATAAATTAAAGATAACAATTCAATAAATTAATTGACCAAAAGTACGTAGCAACATAAAGGAAATTGTGATGAAACAAATATTAATTTGCCAGAATGCAGAAGTATGTACTGTCAAGCAATAAACCAGTGTTTCTAGTTATGTTAGTACACTTTGTTAATATCGAACTGCCCATATATTATATGTCATTATTTTGACCTTTCTATTTTAAAAGGACAATATAGTCAGTAGTTGTTAGTTTCAAAAATTGGGACATTTTAGATAGTGTGCTCACCAAAAGGAAGGAAAGGAGGAAGAGAGAACGGGCCATGGCTACGATTAAGAGAGTAGGAAAGATGTATAAAATGTATAGGTTTTGGGGTGCATGGCAAAAGAAAAAACACTGGCATTTATAGAAGTGGAGGTACTGAGGATGACTGAGAGGTGTGTGAATTGACCTATATATATGGCTATATACCCTGATGCGACTCTGGTGGAGTTGTGTGCACCTCGTGGTAACATGATCAATCCATAGAAGTACAATAATATGAAAGTCTTGATTATAATGTTTGTAGTAATTATATATATATGAGTTGGGCTATGATGTATTGTAATGTATAGATTCTTCTTGTACATTGGACTATAAATTATTAGTTTTGATTTTAAAACAACCGATCAAAACTGTTCAATTTGATATCCATATTAAAATGTATTTGGAGATCAAATTTTACATTTTTTTTGAAATTATTTGCTACATTTTTAAATTTTTTGAAAATCATCTTTTTCTATGGTCTAGAAATTTCTGAAAAACAATGATTTTCAAAAATTCTAAAAAGATAGTAAAAAGTTTTCAAAAAATATAAAATTTGGTCACCTAGCACATTTTGATATGGAGAACATGTTGAGCTCTTTAGATCGACTATTTCAACTTCAAATTCAACGATTTATTGTCCAATGTACAAAAGGACATATACATTGCAATGCACCATAACCCAACTCATATATATATATATATATATATATATAGAGATGAGCTATGCTACTCCATAGAGTAAAACGCGTTGGTACTCCACGTCGTATTTTCATTTTGAAAGTCCAAACGACCGATCCGAACCGCTCAACTTTTAATCCATATTGAAATGTACTTGGAGATCAAATTTTACATTTTTTGGAATTTTTTTACTATTTATTAAGCCACTTTGAAAATCTGAAAATCCTGGTGAACAGTAAAAAATAGTAAAATTTTCTGGACTGCCGGATCAGTGATTTTCAAAGTGGCTTAATAAATAGTAAAAAAATTCCAAAAAATGTAAAATTTGGTCTCCAAGCACATATTAATATGGAGAACAAGATGAACGGTTCGGATCGGTCGTTTGGATTTTCAAAATAAAAATATAGCGGCGTGGAGCACCAACGCGTTTTACTCCATGGAGTAGCATAGCTCATCTCTCTCTATATATATATATATATATATATAGAGAGAGAGAGAGAGAGAGAGAGAGATGGGCTATTGTGCTTTGCAAAGTAAAGCCATCATTTTACTTCGGCTTACTTTTTGGATTTTCAAAGTCCAAAACGTCGATCCGACCGTTCAAGTTGATCTACATATTGAAATGTGCTTGCAGACCAAATTTTACATTTTTTGGAATTTTTTTACTATTTATTAAGCCACTTTGAAAATTGCTGATCACATGGTCCAGAAAAAACAGTGCAACAAAATTCTGGACCATGTGATCAGCAATTTTCAAAGTGGCTTAATAAATAGTAAAAAAATTCCAAAAAATGTAAAATTTGGTCTGCAAGCACATTTCAATATGTAGATCAACTTGAATGGTCGGATCGACATTTTGGACTTTAAAAATTCAAAAAGTAAGCCGAAGTAAAACGATGGCTTTACTTTGCAAAGCACAATAGCTCATCTATATATATATAGAGAGAGAGAGATGGACTTAGCTACTTCATGGAGTAAAACGACTTTGTACTTCACACCATATCTTCATTTTCAAAGTTCAAATAGTCGATTCGAACCTTCCAACATGTTCTTCATATTGAAATGTACTTGGAGACCAAATTTTACATTTTTTTGAATTTTTTTACTATTTATTAAGCCACTTTGAAAATCTGAAAATCCTTATGAACAGTAAAAAACAGTAAAAATTTCTGGACCGCCGGATCAGTGATTTTCAAAGTGGCTTAATAAATAGTAAAAAAATTCCAAAAAATGTAAAATTTGGTCTCCAAGCACATATCAATATGGAGAACAACTTGAGCGGTTCGGATCGGTCGTTTGGATTTTCAAAATGGAAATAATGAGGCGTGGAGCACCAAGTCATTTTACTCCATGAAGTAGCTAAGCCCAGCACTATATATATATATATATATATATATAGAGAGAGAGAGATGGACTTAGCTACTTCATGAAGTAAAACGACTTTGTACTTCACGCCATATCTTCATTTTCAAAGTTCAAATAGTCGATTCGAACCTTCCAACATGTTCTCCATATTGATATGTGCTTGGAGACCAAATTTTACATTTTTTGGAATTTTTTTACTATTTATTAAGCCACTTTGAAAATCTGAAAATCCTTATGAACAGTAAAAAACAGTAAAAATTTCTCGACCGCCGGATCAGTGATTTTCAAAGTGGCTTAATAAATAGTAAAAAAATTCCAAAAAATGTAAAATTTGGTCTCCAAGCACATATCAATATGGAGAACAACTTGAGCGGTTCGGATCGGTCGTTTGGATTTTCAAAATGAAAATAATGAGGCGTGGAGCACCAAGTCGTTTTACTCCATGAAGTAGCTAAGCCCAGCACTATATATAGGCTACCTGCTTTGCAAATTAAAGGGCCTCTTGTGCTTTGGGCTCCTTTTCGGATTTTCAAAATTCAAAATGCCGATCCGACCGTTTAAGTTGTTCTCCATATTGAAATGTGCTTAGAGACCAAATTTTACATTTTTTGGAATTTTTTTACTATTTATTAAGCCACTTTGAAAATCGTTGATCCATTGGTCCAGAATTTTTTACTATTTTGCTACTGTGATCATTGGATCAGCGATTTTCAAAGTGGCTTAATAAATAGTAAAAAAATTCCAAAAAATGTAAAATTTGGTATCCAAGCACATTTCAATATGGAGAACAACTTGAACAGTCAGATCGACATTTTGAATTTTGAAAATCCGAAAAGAAGCTCAAAGCACAAGAGGCCCTTTAATTTGCAAAGCATGGTAGCCTATCTATATATATATATATATAAGTCAATCCGGTGTCTATACAAACTACAGGGGTCCATTTGTAATTTGCTTGAGTCAGGTAGCTGGGGTGATCCGAATTACCCCCACTGCGGACGCCAAATTGCCCTTAAATCCGATTTTAAGACGGATAAAATCCGTTTAAAAAAGACAAATTTGATGCGACAAGTTCCTATGATCATATTTGGAATTTTATTTGTTTTTATGTTTCCTGTTTCAGAAAAACCAGAAAGATGAAATTAGAACCGAACTCGAGGGAGAGGCCTGATTTGCATAAGTTAAGATCTAATTGTGTGTACACCTTTTGACTCAGTGTATCTACACCACTTAATTTAATTAAAGGAAATTTTTTTTTTTAATTAAGTCTGAAGTAGAAGGAGAAGAGACAGACTGACGCAGGAAAGAGGAAAGAATGCCATTAATAATTAATTAATTAATTAAATAAAAGTATTCTCATCAATGAGTTGAAAGGTAAATGTCCACGTGTCAATTAGAGATTGGTTAAACTTAATTATGGGCAGGATTTTCTTGCCCCCTTGTGGGGCAGAGGATCCGGTTCCAAATCAAAATGAATGCTTGCCTTAAATTTTGGTTGTCGAGTATAACTTTAAATTTGATCATATTGGTTTTAAATAACAAATTTAAGACGATGAAATCAATCTACTTTATTGATATGTGTACATGTAAATTTTGAAAAATTCATTTTGATACAAAAATAAGCAGTAAAGAAAAAAATAAAAATTGGATGCATTAAAATAACTTATAAAACTTTATTTTTTTATTTTTGTAGTGTCAATCTTGATAATAAAACCTGTAATTTTATTATTGTTCTATCGATTGACGAAAATTCCATGTTATTTTGCGCATTTTTTCTTGTACAATTTTTTTTTTGTTATTCTCTTTATCATTAATTGTAGCACTAGAGAAAGTATGTTATTCCGTATTCTGGATTGAATTTTCAAACTCTAAAATTTTTCATTTCGAGAAAAAAAAAGTTTATTTTTTTTAAGAGAAATGTTTAGAAAATTCCTTATAAATTATTCAAAATTCACAATATATATCTTGTTTTTATAAGTAAGGAGTAACTAATAAACGATACTTTCAATCATAAATAATAAAAGAAACGGAAACTACATTATTATTATTTTTTTATGTCTGTTGCACATTCTTTTGAGAGGAAACTGTTGATGTCAAAATTTATCAATGCATGAAATTTACATTTTAGATGTATTGTTTGTTAAATTTTAGATGGATTGGGGAGGGAGTGTGAGAGAGAGAGAGAGAGAGAGAAAGAGATTGGGTTGAATTGGGAAAGATAAAAAATATCGAGTTCCGGTATAAATCTGAGTTTTATAGTAAATTTGTTAATCATGCTATTTCTATAGAAATTGAGATTGGACGTTACAGCCTGCTAATCGGACAAGTTTTGAGTCCGATGAGCATTGGAACACACCCGCTCTCACAATTTTTACCGCTCGCACGACACGAGGGCAATGAGCACACGCATGTTGTGTGAGGTTCGTTGAACATATCCAGCGACATGCGCAGACTGTTGAAGAAACTGTACGCCGAAGGAGCCCATGAAATGCAGCGGAAATTTCTCCGTTTCGCATGTCCTGCATCACGCATCGGACCGGCACCGGCTCGCCAATTGCTGATTGCGTTCTTTCATGGAACATATTTTTTATTATTTTTTTTTTTTGTTGAAAATCCGTAGGCAATTGCATTGATAGAAAAAGTTATAAAGTAGTTGTTATATAAGATTAGATAACGAGTAACATATAGTTAAACAAAACTAAAAACACACACAGATATATGTATTATGTGGATGCAAATTTGATCATCCTTACTTGATTAGAGTGATATGAGCATAATGATAGTTTTCACTGTATGCATATCACAGACGAGAAGGCACTGAATTCAAATCAGACCGGAAACTGAATCGACCGGACCAGGACAGTCATCCATCAGCTGAGAAGGCACTGAATCAAACCAGATTGGAAACTAAATCAAGTCAATCTCTGAACAGAAAGAGAACAAGAAAGACAAGAGGCAGAAAGCAGCACAAAACAACTCACAAACATCAAACTAAAAACAGAAGGTATACCTACTGTACACAGACGGGAGACAACTTGCCCTTCTGTCACCGAAGAGGAGAAGGCATCCGCGACTGATCCGTTACTTCAATCCGACACCCTTTAAGGAGATAGGAGCGACATAGACGTCCATGACTTTTTTTCCTTTCCCGATCGCCTCAAATCGTTTTTTTTATCTCACCGCTTGATCACCGCTTTACATATTTTGTAGTTAGAGGTGTCAATTGCTACAATATAAATTGAGTGAAGATATTTTTATATTCATATTTGGAGTAGAACTAGGGTGTTCCTAAGCTCACCAAGCCTCTCGTGAGTTCAACTCTAAAATCTATCGAATTGACTTCAAATGATATTTCCAAACCGTTAGTGTTCAATCTATATTAAAATGTGCTTGGAGACCAATTTTACATTTTTGGAATTTTTTTACTATTTATTAGCCGGTTTGAAAACCGCTGTTTTTATTAAAATTCTGCACCATTGAAAAATAGCGGTTTTCAAACAGGCTTAATAAATAGTAAAAAAATTTCAAAAAATATAAAATTTGGTCTCCAAACACATTTTAATATAGATTGAATATCTAACTGTTTGAAAATGTCGTTTAAAGTCAATTCGACAGGCTTTAGAGTTGAGCTCACGAGAGGCTTGGTGAGCTTAGGAACACCCTAGTTCTACTCGTATCACACTATGTGGTAACATATACCAAATAGGTTTATGTGTATTCTTATTTAATAAATTAACAAAAAAAATTATCTGTACCGTTAAGTTAATAAACTTTTTTTATACCCATTTTATTGAATACAATATAAATATAATAAAAATACAATATTTCCTTGACCTCCTATATGTAGTAGAATCCATATTCCCTAAGTTACCTGCGAGTACAATGGAGAAATTCTGACACAAATCTTAAAAAAAATTCTTATATTTATAATAGACACTGAATTTCTTTTGACCCGTTTAGAATTCCAAAATTTTAATTATAACACTGCCCAAAAAAATAAACAAAAAAACTCATTATTTTCTGAAAATTTCACATTTTGCACGTCCGCAATATGAAGTTGCGAACAACAACTTATAATTTTTTTAAATCTCCCATCCCCTTTTTAATTCTCTCAGCCAGCCGTTGTAGCAAACTTTTTAAACATTTTTGTGAGCCCTCCATTTCTAACAGCCAATCATAATATGTTGAAGTTGCGGACACTTCATTTCATTTCGAGTGAGGCTATGGTGCTATGCATAGCACGGATGGCTAGTGTACTACGGCTCAATATGGTACTTTTTAAAATCCTAACGGTCGATCTGACCGTTCAATGTGATAACCATATGAATATTACTGCAAACTAAATTTTATATTTTTTCGAATTTTTTTTACTATTTTTCAGATAGGTAGAATTTTTGGTCCAGAATTTTCAAAAAACACTGATTTTCTACCTATCTGAAAAAATAGTAAAAAATTCGAAAAAATATAAAATTTTTTTGCAAGTACATATTCAATGGATATCACATTGACGGTCGGATTGACCGTTAGGATTTTAAAAAGTACCATATTGAACCGTAGACACTAGCCATTGGTGCTATGCATAGCACCATAGCCTCACTCTTTCATTTCTGTCGAAGTTGCGACGTACTAAATATAAATTTCCAAAAATAATGATTTTTCTTTAACAGTGTTATTTAAAAATTTCGAATTAGAATTAAAGCCACACGCGGGGATACCGATACGGATTCTCGGTAGTGAGGTGGAGGTACACTTCATTTTTTTCTCGAAAAAAAAGCACAGTTCACGCTGCATAAATGGGTCCAATCATGCTTTGAGCTTTTCCATTAAGTTGGATTTTAGGGAAGTAGGCCTTTAGTTTGGACTCGGCCCAATATGCTTCCATAAAATTAAAGCTTACAAAATTATCCTAGCAAAAATAGAATACCATCCATACTGGTATAACAGGCCCATGCCCTCAATTACATTAAATAAAAGATGATATTTATAAAAACTACAAGCTACTGTCATGTGACATTTCCATGCGTACATCCAGTAATGCATGAATGTTTGTTGTGCTCCTTTTGAGGTGAATATTGACTTGTTAATGGTCTGTTTTAATTGCAACTGTTGCATAAAAGCTGTTCAGGATGCCATTGAATACACTATCTGTTCTTCTCGCCCAGTTTGCCAGAAAATGTGGTGATATGAACGCTTCCCTGTTGATATGCTGTAGCAAATCCCTTTCTTGAATTTGTTGGAATTGTGGTATACACTGGGTATGCTGCTTGCCAGTAGGGGAGGTCATCCAATCTCCTGTATTGTACCACTTGTACCAGCATTTTTAGTCTGTAAAATGACATACTCTCCTTGTGGGTTCCTGATTATATGATCAATAACGTGTACCAGTGCCGAGGCTTCAGCCTCCAAGTTATTTTGCGCTGTTAATGCCCTGCCTTGTGCTCCTATCAAGGCCCCATTTGAGTCGAAAATGATTGCTCCCGCCCCTGCTTTTCCTGACATATCCCATGATCCATCCATGAGGATCACTGCCTTACCAGTTGGAATGGGAATCGGCGCTAGCACTCTGTGTGGTTGTTCCCTGTGTTCAGTCTCCGTAATTTGCATCCCCTTGGCCATCGTCAGCATGGCCTGTGGCTGCCCTTTCTTGCCAAAAATATCTCTTCATTCCTCGCCTTCCAGAGGCACCAAATAAATTGCAGAAAAATGCGACAGCAGTTGTATATAATGTTCAATTACGTGCAAGACAGCAGCATGGGAAGTGTAGTGGCACACATCTGTTCTCATCGCGAGGTGTGAAGTGTACCACATGGCTCTGGATACCGGACAAAAGGAAAGCATGTGCATTAAGTATGTTCATTTTCGGTCCCGCACCTTGGACAAGTAGGTTTACAGACCGCATCCTTGCATGTAGATCATCATTGTGGGGAGGCCATCTTGGGGTCCCTCCACAGGAAGGTTCTGACCGGGGAATATCGACCTTGTTCGGTTGTACACGTATATGAGACATTAATGTCATGTTATATATGAAAATTTAACCTTGGAAGAAAATTCTATGAGGAAGGACTATGTTATAATTTTAGAAAATAACTTGTATTTATAAGAGTCATAAAATATTATTTGAAGGCCCTCCATTTCTTTAGGCACACAATTTCTCACAGGCATCTTCTGTGAGTATGTGTCTTTTGTCAGTAGACCAAAAATTAATTCTCTCCACCTTTCTAAATTAGAAATTCAATTCAGCAGCCATAATCTCTGTTATGGCACTATCATTAGGATAACTCGGTGGCTCTTAACTGATACAAAATCATATATTATTTAGGCACGGAAAATTAAACCAAATAATAAAATTGTTTTAATAAATTAATTCTCCCCTATTTAAAACAAAACCTTGCATAATTTTTTTTTTTTTTTTGGAAGAAAGTCATTGGAGAAGTAGAACTAGGGTGTTTCTAAGCTCTTTGTGAGCTTAATTTCAAAATTTATTAGATTGACATCAAACAACAAATTCAAACTGTTGAAATCATCTACTTCACCCGTGATGCATTTATATGTCAAATTTATAAATTCTCTAATTAAATTAGCATAAAATTAATTGGTCAAAAAAAGAACACATTAAAATATATTACAAACCTGTTTTTTTACTACTTGACTTTATACTAAATTAAGTCAAGAATTTATAAATTGGATATGTAAACACATCACTCGTGAAGTAGACCGATTTCAACGGTTTGAATTCGTTATTTGAAATCATTTCCAATAAATTTTGTAGTCAAGCTTATTAAAATACTTGATAAGCTTAAGAGCACCTAGTCCTTTCAACTTGCATATTAATTAAATGAATATGCAAAAATTGTTCTTGGCTACTCTTTGGATCCACACAATCTTAATCTAAATGTATCAAAGTCCAAATATCCATATCACAAGATATAAAAATAAAAGACTTGTTGAAATTACAAAATACAATCAATATACACACATCCTTTTCTCTGCTGACCAAATCAATAATTAATTTTATTTTCAGCAAAGTTATGGGTATGGGATTCTACACATTTAAACTAGATAGACTTTAGTTATGGGTCATATTGGGCTTATATGTGGCTGAAAGAAAAAATTTATCCTTTAAAGCATGCCAAAGGTAGAGTGAGCCTTGTACAATTAATTGTTCTCTCCTGCTGTGAATTGTCAAACAAAAAAGAGCAAATACAATTTGAGAGAAAGTGAGAAATATGAAAATTAAAAGAGAAGTAGTGGTTGCTCGGATCTATTATCTTCATTTTTTTTGTAACTTGTTATGCATGAGGTAAAGAGTAATAATGTATATAATGAGGTAAAGAGTAATAATGTATCAATGAATAAAGTACAGATCAAATATAATCGTATGAATATTCATATTCGTCTAAAATTATCTTTATTTGTAATGATTCATTTTTGTCAAGATTAATGGGATAGATAACGAATAACAAATAATATCGAACAAATTGATAATATTATATAATCTAATTAATCTATCAAAAGAATGAATATATTAAATTAGATTATGTGCGGTGGTTAACACAATTTATAGATTTTTTAGGCCATCTCATCAATTGGAAAATGCACCAAATTGACAATTTAATTTAAATGATGTGAAATAAACAGAGTTGTTCACTCGATCAAGGCGGAGTCTATATTTTAGTAGGGGGAACAAAATAATTTTATAATATTTTGGGAAAAGCTTAGAGACAGAACTAAAAGAAATTTAGAATAAGGCATAATTTTATAATTTTTTTAATTGTAAGTATTTTAATATTTTAACAAGTTTGTTCCTAAACGATACTGGTTGACCATAAATGGGTATAGTTCAAAATTGCAATTGTTTAGATTTAGTTGACTTTAAATATATAACATTAATTATAGAGGAGGGTTCAAATGCCTCCATTTTTTGTGCCTACACCATGCCTCCTTTTTAAAAACTTTAATAACTCAAATTTAAAACTTAAAAATTAAAATAAAACCGTTA
>JAJGRX010000685.1:0-21506 GCA_025461125.1 Carex kokanica
TTCTTTCTCTTCTTCTGCTGTCTGCTTGATAAAAGCCTATCGTTTCTATGTTTGGATCTCATTTTATGATGTCTGTTAAGGCTGGCTTCGGAAGCTATTGCATGTGGTTTCAATAGCTTCATTGGAGTTGATGTTTATATTGTTTCTTTTTTGAAGTAGCAAGTCTATTCTAAGAAGGCTTTATTTTATGTTGGTTTGAAATCCTTTTATTTTATTTTATATATTTTTCTTTTATTTCTTTTATTTATTTATTTATTTTTTGCTTTCCTTACAGCCCATAGACCTATTACAACCACTATTACTCCTGGAACTATGGATAATTAACACCCTGCATATGCCTACCATACAGTCTACCCTTGTTTGCTAAACTATGGGCTATCTTGTCTGGACCTATAGGCAATTTTACCAAAACATTGGGTATTCTCTTTTGATTCGCCAAGCATCCCATATCTCCTTGCTCTCCAGTCTGGTACCGTTGGTACTCCCTGAGTGATGTGAATTCACCAATTCCAAAGAGTCTGAAAACACTCTTCCCCCTTCGTTTGACATCTGAGCCAAGATTTTCAAACCCCTTAGAATCGCCCGAGCCAATTTTCTTTTATTTTAAATTCTTAATGAAATCTTGATTTGTTAAAGGGTAGGAAAAAAAAAATTGTTGTCTCTGTCTCTAACTGAAAGGGGAATTATACATTTCATTGAAAGAAAAATTATATGTTTGTTCGATGGAACTTATTAGTTGAGCGTGTGTTTGAACTTGAATACAGTGAGAATAGAAGATTTATCATATCACCACCAACAAGGGTACTATTTAATCCATCGTTTTTTCTTCCTTTTTTTTTGCAACAGGAGGGTCAGCGGCCAACTCACCATGGCCAAGGTACTAGATAGAAGATGTGAATTTTTATTTCAAACATAATGAAGATGATTTACAAAGTCTTTTGAAGCAGTCCATCCAGTGTAGGCCAACAGTTACAAGCTCTGTTAGAAGAAGCGAATCATCCAGCTACTGATACTGGTACATGATGGTTCAAATTAAAAAACTATTCTGCCTTTCTTCTCCTTCTTGTTTCTTTTGTTTCTTAATTTGGAAGGTTTTCTTGTTAGTTAAAATTTAGAAATTTGTTTCGGTGTTCGGAGTTGTAGTTGGGCTGAAAGAAACCGAGAACGTCTTGTAATTTGTATATTCAGTCGATGTATAATTAAAAATTAACTAAAGACATTCCTATTCTCAAATTTGTAGATGAAGTACATCTATTTGTTAAACTCTCATGTAGAGTTTGAACCTATAACTATACAGCTATACTGCGAATCCAGTATGCTTTAAATAATTTAGCACTAAAATTTCACAAAGTTTTGGACGAAAATAACCTTCCTGCAATATTTTCGCTACCCTGACCTTCAAATTTGTTTAAAGACCTGACACGAATCTCAAAGATCCCCTAAATCTACCGCTGACATGTACTCACAGTTTCATTCGGCTGAAAATTCGGATGGGATCGCACAGGGTGATGCCCGTAATCAGAGGATAAGCTTTCAATTCTTTTTCGTTCAGGATACAGTTATTTTTCATTTCCGTTCTAATCCCTTTACTTCTATTGACGCTTTTTCCCGCAAACGGGTCGCCTTCTTACTTGATTTGGACCAATTGGAAGCGTTCTTCTCCATAAATCATAATCCGCGGTTCATCCTGTCGTTACGCAACCACTTCTCTCCCACCTCACTTATCTTTTCTCCTCCTCAAAACCTAATCCTCCCGGTCGAATTGCAACGCCTCAAAACCCTTCAATCCTCCGCCTACCGCTTTACAATCTCAGTGACCATGCCTATGAGTCTGTTTCTCGGGAGAATCCATTGCCTGTGTCCAGCTCTTCCCCTTAATCCGAGTACACCATTAGCCTCCTCCAAGGCTTCCACTCAAGTTTCATCCCCAAATCCCAACTTCGCTGTAGAATACCTCGTCGAATCATGCGGTCTTTCTTCTGGCGAGGCACACAGAGCATCCAAGCATATCCAGCACCTCAAATCCCCTGATAAACCCAATGCAGCGCTCCGCTTCCTGAGAGAAATCGGCATAAGTGAATCGGACATAAGAACTGCTGTGTTGCGAGACTCTCGCATCCTTTGCTCCCATGTGGAGAATAACATGAGACCAAACATTGCACATCTAAAAGAGCTTGGCTTCTCCATTGAAGACATCTCAGGTATCATGTCCCGCTACCCTAGTCCTGCTCAGTTCAATATTGTGGAAAAGCTTGACTCCTGGTTGGGGGTTCTTGGTTCGGTGGAGTATTGTCGGTGGTCATGAAAAGGCAGCCAGGAGTCATTCAAAGCAGCTTTGAAAATGTTACCATGCCCAATTTCTCTTTCCTTCAAGAGCAATGCGGTTTATCTGTTCGTCAAATTGTACAGCTGATAAAGACGTGTCCTAGATTGATCAAATCTAGGACTGAAATTTTGAAGATGAAAGCTGAGGAGGCAGACCAACTAGGTGTTGCTCGTTCGTCAGGAACTTTTGTACAAGCATTGACTATTGTCTACTTTCTGAGTCAAGACACCATAGATTCAAGGCTGAATAACTTCAGAAATCTCGGGCTTTCACATGAGGAGGTAGCCCTTATGATTAGTAAAGGCCCCTGTTTGTTGAGTAAATTAGAGAAGGAGATTGGCAGAACATGGAATTTCTGATAAATGAAGCGGGTTGTAGTAAGATTGATTTGGTCCGAAATCCAAGTCTGCTTATGTACAGCTTGGAGAAAAGGCTGATCCCTCGGTGCATTGTTCGAAAGCTTCTGCTGTTGGAAGGACTTCCAGTGGCACATAGAGCTTGTATTTCTTTTATGAATCCAACAGAGACGTGTTTTGTGGAGAAATTTATTCTGCCATATGAGCATGTTATTCCTGGCCTCCACCAAGCATATGCAGATGCTTCTGATGGCAAATTGTGGAGATTGAATGCTTTAAGAGAATCTCAAGTTGACTAAAAATTGTGGTTAATTTTGTATTTACACTCGAAGACTTTTTTCTATTAAAGAAGCGAATTTCATGTTTATGTATTACGCAACTTCTCTTTGATTGTTCTTTTTCTCTTTTATGTTACAAGATATATGCTAACTTTGATGTTTGACCGGCAACTAACAATTTAGGATAATGGATAAGGAGTAATATATTCAGTAAGAGATATTATTAGGGTGAAAAGAAGAGGAGGGAAGGGTATTTTGGTGCGCATATCTTCTGTGGGATTTTAATGTTAAATTTTTAAGAGAATGTATTTTATTGAGAGATAACAAAGAGTTGAGCAAATATCCCAATTTTAAATTTAAATGGGGAAAATTTTCTAATTGCAAAGTTTTGATGAATATATACCAATTTCTTATGATTAAGCGACATCCATTATAATCAGATTTTTGCATCTTATTCTAATAATTATCAAATATAATTCTCATCTACTTTTTGACTCAGAAACTACACTAAAGTACAACAATATTAATTATTCTTATTGATCAACTAATACCAAACATTACTCCACTTGAATAATTAATGGTAGTCAAAACTCCGGACCACTGCGTTCTATTTGTAGGACAATTTAACCATAATACATTTTAATTCTAAAAAAAACTTCAAACATAAAAGTTATAGTACGCATTCCGAGCTTTTTACAAAATTTTGAAACACTTCATTGCAGCCCGTATGGAATATTATGCCCAAACTATGCATCAATCTGTGCAGATAGCATGGATTATTTTGACTTAAATTGTTGTTAATATAAACATGAACTGGACTTATTTAGTCCCGAGGATTGACTTGGCAGTTGTTTTTTTACTAGACTTGGGGGCATAATGCTGTAGGCTGTAGCTATAAAATCGTGACTTGTTCGTATTTGTGGTCTAATTTCATCTTTTGTGGGAACAGATTCCGATTTTTTGTAGCCTATACACAAAATGGTTTTGGCTAGGTTACTATGGGATGTTTTGTATTTAGCAACTATTTACTTGAATTTTAATATATAAGAAATTCACTAGTCGCAAATAAAGAATTAATTAGATAGGATGAAAAAACATTTTCCTGTCTATTTATTATCTTTGATGATAGCAGAGCCTACAGAAATATGAAGTATTCGAGTTAGAGATGGAGAATTTGTTTCTGAGTCCCCACTTTAGGACTCGAATTATTTTCTCTTTATTGCTCAGTATCAAATCTCTTCTCTCTTATTAAGCATGTAGATATCTTGATTCGCCAACGGCTGCGATTAAAAGATGAAATTTTGGATTGAATATCTCTCCTCCGATCAAATAGTTTGCCTTTTTTATTCTATGCATCTTCTTGATTTTTTTTAATGTGTAGAAGTTTAAATTTATTTAGACACGTACTCGCCACACTCATTTAATTGTCAGATACTCGATTTTCAGATTGGTCTTAATATTTTTTCAATTTTTAAGTGTCATTTTAGAAACTTTTGGATTGAATGATAATTGATTAGTCATGTTTACACTTCTTTCCACTTTTTTATATCATTTAAGGGATGTTATTTGTCATTTAATGATCTCATTTAAGTAAACATGATTCTATTCTATTCAATATTTGTGTCATTCCAAATTAATATATATAATACATCATATTTGTTGACTACTTATTTAATTGTTTATTTAAATAAGTTGAATCTTATCAGTCTAAACCACAATAATAATAATTAATATTGGCAAGTTGTAAGCTGCTTTGAAGAGTTCAAAAGAGAGAGGGGTGCACTGTTGGAAATAAATTGAGATAACAAAAAATAACTCAGAATAATTTTTTTATTACTCAACTTAGACGAATTACAAATACAAGAGACATGGTATAAATACTAGAACATAATCCCAATTTAGCATCCACTACCCTAAAATTCTGATGCTATAATTAGCTTACAGCTACACCCACTAATCCTATTACAGGAACTTAGCCTAAAAATAGAAATTACAGCTCTCAACATTGAGAACGTGTATACAAACTAATTTCAGCACTGCTGAAAATAGAAAACGTGTTTACCAGCAGTTATAACAGAGCACTTACAGATTTAGCACCAGGACACGGACCGTATCCCTAGCCATGCGGGCCGTATGGGGACACCTGATGACTTGGATTACTTTCAACACTCCCCCTTAATCCAAAGTCATCTACATCCATCATTCTTCGACACCAAACAAACTTCTCTCTTGCAAGAGCCTTGGTCATGATATCAGCAACTTGTTCATTCGTATTCACATACTCCAATTCGATTTCGTTTTGTTCAACCAACTCTCTAATGAAGTGATGCTTTGTTTCAATATGCTTAGTACGACTATGAAACACCGGATTTTTGCTCATTGCTATTGTTGACTGGTTGTCGCATAGTATCTTTGTTGCTCCTGTTTGCTTGTAGTTTAACTCTTCTAAAATGCGTCTGAGCCAAACCCCTTGACAAGCAGCTGAAGTCACGGCATTGTACTCAGCTTCAGCTGTGGAAAGTGCTACAGTAGACTGCTTCTTTGAATACCAGCAAATTGCATTATCTCCATAGAAAAACACTTGCCCGGATGTGCTTCTTCTATCATCAAGACTTCCTGCCCAATCGCTATCACTATATCCAAATAGACTTGGATTCTCCACCGATTTGTACCACAGGCCATAACTAGTTGTTCCTGCTACATACCTTAATATCCTTCTTGCTGCACCCATGTGTTGTTTGGTTGGTGTTTGCATGAACCTTGAGATGACTCCAACTGAGTGTGAGATGTCGGGACGTGTATGTGTCAGGTACATCAAGCCTCCAACCAAACTTCGGAATAGAGTCGCATCAATGTGTTCGGTGCCATCCTCTGCTGTGAGCTTTTCGTTGATATTCGATGGTGTTTGCACGGGATTGCATCCTTTCATTCCAAACTTCTCAACTAGATCTTTCGCATACTTCCTTTGAGAAATGAACATGTTACCTTCTTCTTGCTCAATCTCTAGCCCTAGAAAGTAGTGCATCTCACCCAAATCCGTCATCTTGAACATATCCATCATTTGTTCTTTAAATGCTTGAACCATCCCTTGATCTGTACCGAAGTAGATCATATCATCTACATACAAACTCACGACCAGCAGACCTATGTCCCGTTTGATGTAGAGATTCGGCTCATTCTTGCTTCTCATGAACCCCAAGGTTTGAAAGCATGCATCTACCTTGCTGTACCACGCCCGTGGGGCTTGCTTCAAGCCGTACAGTGCCTTGTAGAGCCGATACACCCAATCTTCTTTGCCTTTGATTTTGAATCCTTCTGGTTGTTCGACATACACCTCTTCTATTAGTTCTCCATTCAAGAATGCAGGACTTGACATCAAGTTGAAAGACCGGTTGTTTTAATTGGACAGCTAGTGCTAACACGAGTCGAACGGTTTCAAACCTCGCAACAGGGGAAAATGTTTCATTGTAGTCAATTCCTTGCCTTTGTGCATAACCCTTCACAACTAATCTCGCCTTGTATTTGAGCACCTTACCATCAGGACCGAGCTTGGTCTTGTAGACCCATTTGACCCCAATTTCCTTGTTATCCTTTGGCAGCTCTACTAACTCCCACGTGTTGTTCTCCTCAATTGCCCGAATTTCTTCTTTCATAGCTGTGACCCATTCTTTCTTGCCTGCGGCTTCTTCAAAACACTCAGGATCTTCCACCATCAGCACTTGTGTTGTTGAGTATAATTCTTGCAAGGTTTTGGTCTTTTGCTGTGACTGTGGGTTGATTCTTCTTGTATAAATCCGCAGTGGTGTTGGTATGTCTTCATTTTGTTGAGGCTGCTCACTGTTTGTTTCGAATTGAGGCTGCTCGATGTTACTGCTGTCTGAATTGAATGGTACGCGGGCCGTATCACCTTCATGCGGGCCGTATCCAAGGATGATCCGGGTCGCATCAGGTTCTACATCTTCTCTGTCAGCTACTGGTATGTTGTTATCTGCCATAGACCAACTCCAGTTAGCATCTTCATCAAATGTCACGTTGCGGCTGACTATTGTCTTCTTTGTTTCAGGGTTGTAGAGTCTGTATCCCTTCGATTGAATACAGTACCCTATGAATATGCACTTTTCTGATTTTGCATCCAACTTCTTTCGGTTGTGTGAGCTGATTAGGGTGTACGCAATGCATCCAAAGACTCGCAAGTGACTTACATTTGGTTTTCTTCCAAACCATGCCTCATACGGAGTTTTGTTCATGACTGCCTTTGTAGGAGATAGGTTGAGGATGTATACTGCAGTGGCTACGGCTTCTGCCCAAAAAGAGTTTGGCATCCCTTTTGATCTTCAGCATGCTTCTTGTCAACTCAACAACAGTTCGATTCTTTCGCTCGGCTACACCGTTTTGCTCGGGGGTGTAGGGGGTGGTTAGTTGCTGCATAATGCCTTCTTGTTCACAGAATTTCTTGAATTCGGCTGATTGATACTCACCACCCCGATCCGATCTCAACACCTTCAGCTTCATGCCGGTTTGAGTTTCTGTCATGGATTTGTACTTCTTGAACATCTTGAATGCTTCGCTCTTATAGGTAAGGAAGAATACCCATGTCAATCTACTGTAGTCGTCAATGAATAGCATGAAGTATTTGCTTCCTCCCATTGAACTCGTCTCCATGGGCCCACATAAGTCGGTATGCACTAGTTCAAGTATTCGAGTTGCACGGAGAGATTGGTCCTTCGGAAATGGCAATTTTGATTGTTTGCCAAGTACACACCCTTCGCATAACCCAACTTCATCTATCTCTGGTAGACCTATTACCATACTTTTCTAGTTTAGTAACTTCAAACCATTCATATTTAAATGCCCATATCTTAGATGCCATAATCTGCTTTGATTATTTTCCACCATTGCAAGTGCAGTATCATCAACAGAGGTTGTTTCTAGTGGAAATAGGTTGTTTTGAGTCTTCTGGATGGTTGCCATCACATGCTTTGTTGATGAATTCTCGATTTTGCAAGTGCAGCCTTCGAATTTGATCGCATACCCGCTCTCCATCATTTGGCCAATGCTCAGGAGGTTTTGTGCAAGTTGTGGGATGAAGTATACATTGTGTAGGTACCTTGTGCTGCTTGCGGTTTTGACAGCCACCTTGCCGATTCCTTCAACTTGAATTTGTTTGTCGTTGCCGAGTCTCACAGGCTTCTTGTATGACTCGTCCAATTCTTCGAAGAGATACTTGTAACCGGTCATATGATTAGAACACCCACTGTCTAGGAACCAAACTTGACTTGCATCAGTATCCCGTACGGTCCGTGTGCTTGGGACACGGGCCGTATCAGGCATGGTACGGGTTGCATCAGCAGTTTTCGTCATGAAGAGCCTGGTTTCGGTGCCTTCTTTATTGCCTTTCTCCTCTGCAACATTGGCTTGCTCTTCCTCACGTTTCTTCTTGTAACAATCAGCCTGCACATGGCCAAGTTTGTGACAATAATGGCATTCAACGCCTTGCTTGCCTTGTCCGTCTTCCCTCTTCTTCTTGTAGCAATCTGCCTTGACATGACCAAACTTGTGGCAATAGTAGCATTCGATATCCTTCTTTGTTGTTTGTTGTTGTCGGTTGTCTCCACTGCTCGTGCCTCTTCCACGACCTCTTCCTCTACCTGAGTTGCCTTTGGTGAGGAATGCCTTAGAGTCATCCTTCTCTTCAGATCTGAGAAGTCGAACTTCATGGGCTTGCAGCGAACCCATCAACTCGTCGAAAGAGTATGTGGACAGATCCTTGGATTCTTCGATTGCTGCCACGACATGGTCGAATTTCGCTGTAAGGCTGCGGAGCACCTTCATAACTACGATCTTTTCTGTAAGATCCTCGCCACAACTCTTGATTTGATTGACGGTGGATGTGACTCTTGTGAGAAACGCTTGAACAGATTCGCCTTGATTCATGTTCAACGTCTCGAACTCTCTTCTCAAGCCTTGTAGCCTTATCTCGAGAACTTTAGAATTTCCCCGAAAGGCGGTTTTCAGGGTTGTCCATGCCTCCTTTGCCGATGCCGCTGCTGCTATTTTTGTAAACACCGTGTCAACAACGGCTTGTTGAATTAAGAACAACGCCTTCGCATCTCGCTTCGCTGTTTCTGTTGGTGTGGGATCTGTGGCCGGTGCTCCCTTCTCCACCAATTCCCATAGACCTTGCGACTTGAGCAAAGTTCGTATCTTGATGCTCCAAAACTCGTAGTTGTCTCCCTTGAACAGCGGAATCGATGGATTCGAGATGCTCATGTTCTCTGCCATGGTCGGATCTGCCTTGATCTCTCACCTTTGGCTCTGATACCAATTTTGTTGGAAATAAATTGAGATAACAAAAAATAACTCAGAATAATTTTTTTATTACTCAACTTAGACAAATTACAAATACAAGAGACATGGTATAAATACTAGAACATAATCCCAATTTAGCATCCACTACCCTAAAATTCTGATGCTATAATTAGCTTACAGCTACACCCACTAATCCTATTACAGGAACTTAGCCTAAAAATAGAAATTACAGCTCTCAACATTGAGAACGTGTATACAAACTAATTTCAGCACTGCTGAAAATAGAAAACGTGTTTACCAGCAGTTATAACAGAGCACTTACAGATTTAGCACCAGGACACGGACCGTATCCCTAGCCATGCGGGCCGTATGGGGACACCTGATGACTTGGATTACTTTCAACATGCACGACCTAGCTTATCTAAATTTATATGTTGTGTCTTAACTTAACTTTTTATAACTGAAACATAAAATTGAAATTCAAAGGAGCATTTTTGTCAGTTACTATTCGATGAACTGAAAAAAATGATGTTCCAGGAGTGTATACTAAAAATATAGTTTACCTAGAGGTATTGAACGAGGAATAAGGTGAACCATATTAATTTAACAATTCTAATTTTATTAGACGTTTTCAATTGTAGCAATTGAATATTTATTTTCTCTTTGACATATACAAGGTGTATAATATAGCTACTACTATGATATCTTCAATTTGCACTAAGTCGATGTTATTTCTCATTAGAATTTATAATACTACTTGACTTCTTATTTATAATTAGGATTTAGAACCAATCTATTTGATATTATTTATGGATATTGTTCAACAATTATTCGTTTCATTAGTCTATTATTTTATGAAAATATGTTATTTTCTATGAGATTTTTCTTTATCTTTTATAATATGTCTCCGTTACAACGTACGCACACAATACTATTAAATTGTTATGGATTCTAAAGCTAAGCACCGAAACAAATTATCCTTTGCTAGCACGAAATAAAATTTGTCTTGGGTCCTAATTTTAAGACCCAAAGCGCTGATTTAAAATATAAGAATGGTTCATGCGCCTCTATTTTTTTTTTTTTTGGCTTTTACTATACCTTCATTTTAATTTTTTTAATAATTTAAACTAAACTCAATAGAATAGATAAAACTATTAGGAGGGATGCTTCTGTGCACATAAGGACCTATTTGTAAAATGAACATATTTTAATTTTCAAAGTTCAAACAGTCGATCCGACCGTTCAACATTATCTCCATATTAAAATGTACTTGGAGGTCAAATTTTACATTTTTTTGAATTTTTTTACTATTTATTAAGATGGTTACAAAATCGCTTTTTTTTCGATGGTCTAAAAACAACGATTTTGTAAAATACTTAATAAATAGTAAAAAAATTCAAAAAAATGTAAAATTTGACCTCCAAGTACATTTTAATATGGAGATAATGTTGAACGGTCGGATCGACTGTTTGAACTTTGAAAATTAAAATATATTCATTTTACAAATAGGTCCTTATGTGCACAGAAGCATTTGCCAACTATTAGATATGGTTATAGCACTTGTACAGTACATAAAAGGAGTTAGTTATACTCACCAAAGGAGGCAAAACAAGAAAGAAGTAAAAAAGATAAAATAGATCAGTGTCAAACTGTCAAATGAATAATTAGTGAGTTGTAACAATGCGAAGGAAATTTAACTAGCATGTTTTGGGCCAGTGAGACCACAGCGTGCCAGTTAAGCTAGTAAATCTGAAGCAAAGACAAGGAATGACAACCATTTGGTACACTTAAGCTTGACAGCTTAATTATTAACAAAGTTTTCAAATTATAGCTACGCTCCATATTAAATGTCCGTCTGTACACTTTACCTTGAGGATGTGGGGATGTATGCAAGCAGAAGTGTCAACCGGTACGATATGTGCCGACATTTTTATTAATATCCAAAGTTAATTACAAATTAATAAATATGCCCAGAACCAATTGGTTTTATTAAAAATGTCCACACCGGCCGGAAAATGGCCGGTTTCCGATTTAAATAGGGTACCGGTCATTTTTTGGCCAGTACCTTCCTTTTTTTGTTTTTTGAGACAAATAGCTAAAATGCTGAAATATAACACTAAAAAATTGATTTTTTTTTAAATATTTGTTAGATTACTTTTTTGATATATAACTAGCATATTTATACTAAAATACGCTAAATTATTTGAAATTATGTTAATTTATGCTAAATTACACTAAATTACAATAATTATGTAAAATTATGCTAAACTACAGTAAATTACGCTAAATTACGTATTAATAGGGCCGATTTTGTGCCATCTTTCATAAATCATAAAAAAAAAAAAAATTCGAAAAATAATAAAAGTTGGTATTCCACAAGTTCATTACATAATTAATTTACTAAGCTACGTAGATTGAACAATAGAAATGAAAATCTTAATTGGAAACTTCAACTGAAGTTTTTAGGCTCTTTTCTTTGTTTTTTGGTAATTCTGAATTTTAACATCTGGTATCGTGGACACTAACACATGCGTATTTTCACAAGTTTTCCGAAAAGTGATCATTTGCTGAAATCGGACACTCGAGCGTCGTTTTATGACCGTTTGAAGTTTCGTCGTCGTTTTTCGCCTTCTCAGTGAAGATATCATCCCTATTCATACGTAATTTAGCGTAATTTACCGTATTTTAGTATAATTTTACATAATTATTGTAATTCAGCGTAATTTATTGTAATTCAGCATAAATTAACATAATTTCAAGTAATTTAGCGTATTTTAGTATAAATTTGCTAGTTATATATCAAAATAGTAATCTAACAAATATTTAAAAAAAATTCGATTTTTTAGTGTTATATTTTAACATTTTAGCTACTTGTCTCTATAAAAAAAAGGAAGGTACCAGTCAGAAAATGGCCAGTACTCTATTTAAAATGGCTAGAAAATGACCGGTATGAACATTTTTAATAAAACCAATTGGTTCTTGGCATATTTATTAATTTGTAATTAACTTTGGATATTAATAAAAATGTGGCGATATGTGTTAGGTACTTGGGTGAAAGCAATTTCATACCCATATAAATATCAGTTATGTACTTATGTTAACTAAAAAGAAAAGCTTTACTTTTATCCGTACCAATAAGTTAATGAAAAAAAAAAACTTAAACCCAAAATCCTAAATCTATTTTATTGAATACAGTATGGTTCCGATAAATGATAAGCTTAAATTATATATATTTTCTGTTAGAGTTTTATTTCCAAAACTGTGCCAAATTCCTTCTGTTTTAGCTTAATTTAGTTTAAAATGCATCAAAGAACCAAATTACTATTGTTGTCTTGTTTAAATTGCATAAATCAAGCAAATGAAGTAAAATAAAGATTGGTGCCGGTTATTCTGGCCGCACGACATAGAATTATCATTTGGAAGAAAACTCAACTCCAGAGCCTTTGTGCGGTCTGCATGGAATTTTGTGCGGCCGCACAAACTACAGATGCTTAGAAGATTTCATAATTTGAAGCTGACTTCCCATTTTGTGCGGGTCCCTCAGGCCACACAGACGACCACACCAATGCCAATTATTTCCTTATCTCGCGATATATTGACAGTTTCACTTCTTGATACTATTGGTTTGTTTTCCAAGGCACGAAAGTTGCTATATATTAGCAGAAAGGCAGCAAGAGAATGCATATTTGTTTTACCTCTCTTTGGACACATCTCTCTGCTCTTTTTAAAAAAAGGAATCAAGACAATTAGAGCGAAGGATTGAAGCATTGCTTGAGCGGCACAAAGTGAAGACAAAGGCATGCAAGCAAGGAGATTGGTCTAGTCTATTCTCTTACTTGTTTTCTTAGTTTTTATCATGTTTTCTTTTGCATTTCTTATGGATATTTGCAGTCATGAGAGGCTAGATTTTTTCTATAAGAGCTTATGAACTTGTGTTAAAATCTATCTTACTTGGATAATTTTTTTTATGATGATTGTTTGCTTGAATGATTGTTCTTGTTGATTTAATTTATTTGTGTGATTGCATGATTTGTGTTGCTTGATAATTAGTATCCCGCTTATGCCTAAACAACTTGAGTTGTGTAGGATTAATAATTGATGGTACCAAATTATGTGCATGAACATCTTAGAATTCGGAATTAGAAATGACCAAATCTAATTCTTAGTCCGGAACTACAAGAACCAAATGTTAGATTAAGGTGAAAGACTTAATTGTGAAGCCTCATTTTTAATTGGGACTCCTAGAATTGAACCAAATATTGATATAAAGGACTTAATCGTGAAGTATCGGTATTTAGAGATAAATTAGGCTAACCTATGCTTATAGTCTAGACCGCTATGGTGAATAACTTAATCGTGAAACCCAAATTGTTTAGGCATGTCAATAATTCATGAAAGTGACCGTTAATGATATTTTAGGCTTATAAACCCTATCAATACAAACATGAATTTAGAGACCAATTAAGTATAAATTTGACCAAGAAATTGTATGCCAAGAGCCTCTATACTTCTCTTTATTGAATCACAAAACTTATTAATTAATTTATTTAAATTGCTTTTGTTATGACTACTCAATCAGGTATTGAATCCAACAAAACCAAATTGCAACAAATCTCTCCGTTTATTTTTATTGTACCTTTTAGAATTAATTAATTTAGTAGAAAGCAATATTCTCGTTATTCTTAGATCGATACCTAGATTACTACAAAGATAGATTGTGTGTTTGCAACCGACCTATCATTATATACTAAAGTTTTATAAATTTAAAAATGAAAAAGTGTATCAAATTGTCCTAAATATTTAATAACCAAAATACACAACAATATACCATAAAAGGGTGTCCATATGTCATTGATACTCTAATTTGTACTTCCGGTGAAATATTTTTAAAACAAGAGAAAAAATGATTAAGATTTCTAATGGAAATTTAGGTCAACGGTAAATAAATAGATGAATTTTCTTTTAAATTATATCATATAAATTGGTTCATGAATAAAATTATATTATATCATAAATATATATCACATATATGGAGATGAGCTATTATTGTGCTTTGCAAAGTAAAGTCATCGTTTTACTTCGGCTTACTTTTTGGATTTTCAAAGTCCAAAACGTCGATCTGACCGTTCAAGTTGATCTACATATTGAAATGTGCTTGCTGACCAAATTTTACATTTTTTGGAATTTTTTTACTATTTATTAAGCCACTTTGAAAATTGCTGATCACATGGTCCAGAAAAAACAGTGCAACAAAATTCTGGACCATGTGATCAGCAATTTTCAAAGTGGCTTAATAAATAGTAAAAAAATTCCAAAAAATGTAAAATTTGGTCTGCAAGCACATTTCAATATGTAGATCAACTTGAACGGTCGGATCGACGTTTTGGACTTTGAAAATCCAAAAAGTAAACCGAAGTAAAACGATGGCTTTACTTTGCAAAGCACAATAGCCCATCTCCACATATATGATATTATTTAATAATTATTTTATAGAAGAATGGATACACTCTTTATCCGTCATCCGTTATGTTAACAAAAAAAAAACATTGATTATCCGTATTAACGAAAAAAATTATCCGTATCCAATATGATATGAATCGGATAAACGGGGAAAATGACGCCATTGATTAAGCGCTCAGTTTCTCCTTGAACGCGCGACGAGCTTCACCGCATCCGCCCACTTTGAGCGTTCTTCTCCATAATCCAAATCCGTGGTTCATCCTCTCGTTACCGCAACCACTTCTCTCCCACCTCACTTATCTTTTCTCCTCCTCAAAACCTAATCCTTAATTCCGGACGGAATTGCGACGCCACTCCTTTGGAGGGATTGCTTCGGGCTTATTTTGGTTAGTACTCAATGCTTTCAATTACTGAATTTGTTTAATTTGTGCTAAGCCATCCATTGGCCTTTTTGGCTTCAGGCAAAAGTAGTTTTCTCTTAGAACTTGAATCTGGTCTCATTTCATTCTCAGCTGCACAGCCGCCACAGGACAAAATTGAAAATTTGGTCAAAATCCTTCAACCCTTGGCCTATCGCTTTACAACCTCAGCTACCATGCTTATGTGTCTGTTTCTGGGGAGAATCCATTGCATCCATCTATCTCTTCCCCTCCGTCGGAGTACCCCATTCGCCGCCTCCAATGCTATCACTCAAGCTTCATCCCCGAATCCCCACTTCGCTGTAGAATACCTTGTTCAATCATGCGGTCTTTCTTCTGACGAGGCACACAGAGCATCCAAGTATATCCAGCACCTCAAATCCCCTGATAAACCCGACGCAGCTCTCCGCTTCATGAGAGAGATCGGCATAAGTGAATCGGTCATAAGAACTGCTGTGTTGCAGGACTCTCGCATCCTTCGCTCTCATGTGGAGGACAACATGAGACCAAATATTGCACATTTAAAAGAGCTCGGCTTCTCCATCGAAGAGATCTCAGGTATCATTTCCCGCTGGCCTCGTGTGCTTCTGTTCAAAATTGTGACAAAGCTCGACTCCTGGTTGGGTGCTCTTGGTTCGGTAGAGTATTTGAAGGCGGTCCTGAAAACACAGCCACATGTCCTTGAAAGCAGCTTCGAAAAAGTTATCATGCCCAATTTCTCTTTCCTTCAAGAGCAATGTGGTTTATCTGTTCGTCAAATTGTACGGCTGATAAAGAATTGTCCTAGATTGATGAAATCTAGGACTGAAATTTTGAAGATGAAAGCTGAGGAGGCAGAACAGTTAGGTGTTTCTCGTTCAACAGGAACTTTTGTCGAGGCATTGATTACTGTCTACTCTCTGAGCCAAAGCACCATAGATGCAAAGCTGAATATCTTCAGAAATCTCGGGTTTTCACATGAGGAGGTAACACTTATGATTAGTAAAGCCCCCCATTTGTTGAGTAGATCGGAGAAGACGGTTGGCAGAACAACGGAGTTTCTGATAAATGAAGTGGGTTGTAGTAAGAATGATTTGGTCCGAAATCCAAGTCTGCTTATGTACAGCTTGGAGAATAGGCTGATCCCTCGGTGCATTGTTCGAAAGCTTCTGATGACGGAAGGACTCCCAGTGGCACATAGAGCTTTAATTTCTTTTATGAATGAAACAGATACGTGTTTTGTGGAGAATTTTATTCTGCCATATGAACATGTTATTCCTGGCCTTCACCAAGCATATGCAGATGCTTCTGTTGGCAAAATTGTGGAGATTGAATGCTTTAAGAGAATCTCAAGTTGACTTTCATGCTGGTTTTAGATTTTACCTCATGAGGCTCGTCTCTCTCTCTCTCTCTCTCTCTCTCTTAACTTTTTGCAGATTTTACCTCATGATGGCAAAATTGTGGAGGTATGTTTTAAGAGAATCTCAAGTTGATTTTCATGATGGTTTTAGATTTTACCTCGTGAGGCTCGTTACTCTCTCCTCTCTCTCTCTCTCTGTTTTTTTTTTTTTTTTTTTTTGAAAACTTTGACAGTGGCTGTCAAGTACCCTCTCTCTGATTGAAAGCTTCGCAGAGGCTGCGATGTGGTGAGAGGGGCTCGAACTCTCGACCTTTGAGTATCCAACGGTCCTATGATTTTTTACTAGCCAACAGTCCTATCTTTTAACTTTTTGAAGTGAGTCTACTTTGTAATGATCTGCAAAAATGATCAAAGTATTATCTCTATTGAGCTGCGACAACAATTATTTAATTTTAACTACATTATGTATGAATCCCTCTTTCATTTTCATCTTTTGTATTCATCGTCTTTCAATCTAGTGATATAGAAACCAATTTAGTATGCAGATTGATTGGCCATAGTCACTTTTGAAAATATTTTTGCTTGGATAATTTTCAGGCCAGAAAACTCTATATATGCCTAAGATGTTAATTTTCTCTTTTATGTCTTTAAGTTACAAGATGTGCCAAATTAGATGCTCAACTGGCAAGTAATTAACAATTTAGGATATTGGATATGAAGAAGTGCAATTTTCAACCAGAGATAGTTAGGTGAAGAGAAGAGAAGCGAAGGGTATTTTGGTCCGCATATCTTCTGTGTGATTTTAATGTTAAATTATCTAAGAGAATGTATTTTATTGAGAGATAACAAAGAGCTGTTGATGAGCAAATATCCTAATTTTGAGTTAAGATGAGGAAAATTTCAAATTGCAAAGTTTTAATGAATATATACAAATATATCCTAATGATGAAGCGAGATTCATTACAATCAGATTTTAGCATCTTATTCCAATAATAATCAAATATAATTCTCAGCTACTTTTCATTGTCAAAACATTCTTAATCATCTTTTAGGGACTCATAAACTACACGAATGGTTTTGGCTTAGTTACTACGGGGCATTTTGTATTTAGCAATTTATTAACTCGAATTTTAATATTTAAGAAATTCACTAGTCATAAATAAAGAATTAGATAGGATGAAAAAAGCTTTTCCGTCTCTATTTTATTATATTTGATGATAGCAGAGCGTAATGAAATATTAAAGTATTCAAGTTAGAGATGGAGAATTTGTTTCTAAATCCCCTACTTTGTGACTTGAAATTATTTCTATTTATTGGTTAGTCACATATAAATTGTTCTGGATTCTAAAGCAAAGTACCGAATCAAATTCTCCTTTTCTAGCATGAAAAGAAAATTTGTCTTGGGTCCTAATTTCAAGACCAAAAGTGTTGATTTATTATACAAGAATAATTCAAGGGCCTGTAATTTTTGAATCGGACTCCGCTCCTTTTCTTAGACAAAAGAAGGGTCCTCTTTTTCCGATCCAAACTATTCAAATTTGTTGAGATTTATGCATGAAAAAATTTCCTTATCGAGATACACAAATAGAAAATTTTGAATGATTAAGATCGGAAAAAGAGAATCCTCCTTTTCTCTAAGAAAAGGAGCGGAGTCAGATAACGTAATTTTTACTTTTACTATACATTCATTTTTAAATATTTAATAATTTAAAATTAAACTCAATAAAATAGATAAGGAATGACAATCATTGGGCACACTTAAGCTAGGCAGCTTAATTATTAAAAAAGTTTTCAAATCATGAGCCAAGCTCGGCTCAAAACTCAGCTCAGCTCATCATATAACTAAACAGGCTCAACTCGAGCTCGGCTCAGTCTTGAAGAAAAAAGTTCGACTCAATTTAATGAGTTTGAGCATTCAGCTCGGCTCATAACTCGTGAGCTCAACTCATGCCAAGCATTAAAAAAACAAATATTTACTTGATTACAAGTCATAACCTTACCTAAACTATTCTTGCAAATCAAACATAACCAAGCAGTCTGAATGAAATAAATGTGTTACGACAAAGCAAATTCCAACAGATAACACAACATAACTGATTGTTTTCATATACCACAAAATCACAACTGAGTCTGACACGAAACAAAACCCAAATTACTAATTTTCAGGATCCTTGCAACATTAACATAATAAAGTTTTCATAATTTTTGCAAATTTAAAAATTCAATTGATTAAATATGAATTAAATTCTAATCAATCCGACAATTAAAGTCTAATAGACACGGATTTTTTGAAAAAAGAAGAAGATAAAATCAACCTGGCATTTATATACAATGTTTTAAATAATTTAGTTTTAGGTAACTATATTCGTAATGTTATTATCGATATAGAGCTTTTTATGTTATTGTTAATTAGAATATGTTACATTTTTGTATTTGTACTTTTGTTATATTCTTGTTATTTATTTATTTATTCTTATAGGAAATCGTAGAATCTGACCTTGTAATATAAAAATTGGATTGGATAATTTTCATCTTTAGTTAATTGGTTAGAGAGTTTAGTCATAACCCAACTTTAATTTATTGGGTTGATAAGCTAAACAAAATCCTGACCCATTTACACTCCTACCATCAAGAGCAGACACCAATTTGATGAGTGTTGGGCAACAAAGAGCTGTTCGATCTCCCAATTAGGTACCAACATAATAAGCTCGGAAACTCAGAAAGAGAAGAGACTCTTTGGCTCATGAGCCGGCTCGGCTCGGCTCGGCCCTGTTTGAGTGATAAAATATGAGCCGAGTCGAGTTCGGACTTTATTTAGTTTAGAGCCTGACTCGATACAATTTATTGAGTTGTTCAACTCATTGGCTCATGAGCCGGCTCGGCTCATTAGCAGCCCTAACCTCTTGAGTCAAGAGGATGTGGGTATGTAAGTAGGAGTGTCAACAGTTACGATACAAATTATATGGAAGCATATTTATATTCATATTCACTATGATGATGAAATTTTTTTTTTATCCTAATATATTAATAAGCTAAAAAAAAAAAACTTATTCATACTCATTTCATCGAATATGATATGTACGGCTCGGATAATTAATAATAAAAAGATGTCATTGACACTCCAATTTGTACTCCTAAGAAAAAAAAAATGAAGGAAACTTATTATGAAAATTTGAATCAACGGTCAAAAATAAATTTAGAGTATATCGTATATATTGGACCATTAATAAAAAGACAATATCATATCAGCTATTATCCACATTTATAATTTTATTTTTATTAATTATAGGATAATGGGTACAAATAGTTTTTATCCTTATCCGTAATCCGTTATATTAACGAGAAAAAAAAAACATTCATCTTATCTGTATTAACGAAAAAATTTATCCGTATCCAATAGGATAGGAATTGGATAAACGGGGAAAATGGCGCCATTGACTAAGCGCTCAGTATTCTAATCTCTGATCCATAAATCAAAATCCGCGGTTCATCCTCTCGTTACCGCAACCACCTTCCTCCCACCTCCCTTATCTTTTCTCCTCCTCAAAACCTAATCCTCCCAGACGTAATTGTGGACCGCCACTCCTTTCGAGGGATTGCTTCGGGGTTTATTTGGTTAGTACTTAGTACTCAATGCTTTCAATTACTGAATTTCTTTATTTTGTGCCAAGCCATCTATTGGCCTTTTTGGCTTCAACAAAAAGTAGTTTCTCTGAGAACTGGAATCTGCTCTCATTTCATCCTCAGCTACACAGCCGCAACAGGGCAAAATTGCAAATTGGTCAAAATCCTTCAACACTTCGCCTACCGCTTTACAAGCTCATGCCACCATGCCTATTAGTCTGTTTCTGGGGAGAATCCATTGCCTCCGTGTATCTCTTCCCCTCAATCGGAGTACACCATTCGCTGCCTCCAACGCTCTCACTCAAGCTTCATCCTCGAGTCCCCACTTCGCTGTGGAATACCTCATCCAATCATGCGGTCTCTCTTCTGCTGAGGCACACAAAGCATCCAAGCATATCCAGCACCTAAAGTCCCCTGATAAGCCCAACGCAGCACTCCACTTCCTGAGAGAGATTGGCATAAGTGAATCAGTCATAAGAACTGCTGTGTGGCGGGACTCCCGCATCCTTTGCTCCCATGTGGAGAACAACATGAGACCAAACATTGCACATTTAAAAGAGCTCGGTTTCTCCAATGAAGAGATCTCAGGTATCATTTCCCGCTGGCCTCGTTTGCTTCTGTTCAAAATTGTGACAAAGCTCGATTCCTGGTTGGGTGCTCTTGGTTCGGTAGAGTATTTGAAGGCGGTCCTGAAAACGCAGCCAGATGTCCTTGAAAGCAGCTTTGAAAAAGTTATCATGCCCAATTTCTCTTTCCTTCAAGAGCAATGTGGTATATCTGTCCGTCAAATTGTACGGCTGATAAAGACGTGTCCTAGATTGATTAAAAGTAGGACGGAAGTTTTGAAGATGAAAGCTGAGGAGGCAGAGCAGTTAGGTGTTTCTCGTTCATCAGGAACTTTTGTGCATGCATTGATTACTGTCTACTTTCTGAGCCAAAGCACCATAGATGCAAAGCTGAATATATTCAGAAATCTCGGGCTATCACATGAGGAGGTAACACTTATGATTAGTAAAGCGCCCAATTTGTTGAATAGATCAGAAAAGGCAGTTGGCAGAATAATGGAGTTTCTGATAAAGGAAGCGGGTTGTGATAAGATTGATGTGGTCCGAAATCCAAGTCTACTTACATATAGCTTGGAGAATAGGTTGATCCCCCGAAGCATTGTTCAAAAGATTCTGATGTCGAAAGGACTTCCTGTGGGACAGAGAGCTTTTATTTCTTTTGTGGTGCCAACTGAGACTAGGTTTGTGGAGAAATTTATTCTGCCATATGAGCATGTTATTCCTGGCCTTCATAAAGCATATGCAGATGCTTCTTCTGGCAATATTATGGAGATTGAATGCTTTAAGAAAATCTCAATTTGACTTTTTTGCTGGTTTTAGATTTTAGATT
>JAJGRX010000269.1:0-21625 GCA_025461125.1 Carex kokanica
TTAGGTCTCGAGACATTTGTTTGTATCTCGGGTCGTAGGTCATGTATCTCCTTTCAGTAGTTTATGTTTTATTATCTTGTGGGTTGTATGGACCGATATATTTATGTTTATGTTTGTTTGTGGATTGTATGACTGTTGCTTTATGTGTATATATGTTTTCGTTTCCGCTGTGCATTTATGTTATTATTTGTATTATTTAGCCTTGCGTGTTTAATGGTAACTAAACACGAGGCGAGGACTGATCACGCCTTAATCCGGAAATCCCGGTTTGGGGTGTGACAGAATTAGTGCCTGGAAGGGTACTTAAGGTGCATGGCACATGATAAGCAGAAAAACTAGGCATTCTATTTACCCTTGCTGAGTGGTGGTACAATACCACCTTTCATAGCTCCATCAAAACTACACCTTATGAAGCACTGTATGGTTATCCCCCTCCCCAATTTGCTTTGAGTAGTGCACCAAAGAGTTCAGTGGAATCAGTGAATTTACTGTTAAAGGATAGACATCAGACTCTAAATGATTGAAGGCTAACCTAATGAAAGCTCAGAATAGAATGAAACAGTATGCCGATAAGAAAAGGAGTGAAAGATAGTTCAAGGAAGGAGATTGGGTTTACTTAAAATTGCAACCCTATCGACAAAGTTCTCTATCAGGAAAGGGCAATCAGAAGCTCAATTCTAAATTTCATGGGCCTTTTGAAATAATTCAAAAAATCGAAGAAGTTGCGTACCGATTACATTTGCCAGCAGGGTCAGCGATACATCAGGTTTTCCATGTTTCTCAACTCAAAGGACGTGTGGGGGATGGGCGATCCGTATCTCCCAACTTACCATTAATTGGAACTGAAGAGGATCCTCCTAAAGTGCCAGCAGCAATACTAGCAAGAAAAATGGTTAAACGTAACAATACAGCAGAGGCTCAAGTACTGATTCAGTGGAGGGGAGAAGAAATTGAAGAAGCTACTTGGGAAGACTACTGCTTTATGGCTAAGCAATACCCATAATTTATTCTCGAGGACGAGAAAACTTTCAAGGAAGGGGAATTATCACGATCGGGGACGAATTTGAAGAAGAATGAAAGGAGTTATGCTGATTTGAGGGCAATTCAAGTAGTCAGTGAGCTGGACGGGAAGAAAGAAAATTCGAGCAGCCCAGCTAATGAAAGTGAAGCACTGCAGATGGGACCTGAATTAGGGGCAGAGACCGTTCTCTTTAAAGAGACATTAAACTGTCAGGTGGGGTCGTCCTCATTAAAAAAGGAGAAGGCTGTAGAAGGACAGACTGGAGAAGAAAGGGCAGCAGACGGTTAGAGGATTTGTTATTCTCTGCCATCGCCTTGGTTGACATGGCAATTCGCGGTACATTTGAATGATCCGCTGTATCTTTTACCAAATTACCTTGCTTATTTTGTTCGCCTATATATAAGCCATCGTTGTAATACTTTGGATTATGTCAATTTCTAGTAAAAGTATCTTTTTCATCTCCTCTTTCTTTCACCATTGTAATCCGATTCTCTCATTAACCTGAAATTCGTCCAAGTAGCTCTCTTTGAGGCTCAATTGCGAGTTCAGTTTGTATCGTCAGATTTTGAATCTGACACATTAGCTCGGTTAATGGCGCGATGGGGTCGATTCTTGGATTTTCCTTCCTTTCGCTACATTTTCGCTTCCCCGTGTCCGCTCCGGCCGTGTTCTGTCTTGTTTCGCATTTATCGGGTCGGGTATTGTGTTTCGATTGGATTTCGGGTTTTTGTTTGTTACATGTAGGAGTGTAAAATGGATTGTGTACTGGTCTATTTTTATTTTTCGATGCAAATCCGAATCAAATATTAACGGATATATAGAAAAAATATACAATATATTTCTTATATATAATAAAATTAATATATTATTGAACAAATTATTATCTTATTAGAAAATAAAAGTAGCATTAAATGCAAATATGATTTGAATATTTAATCATTGCATTAAACAAAATAAGTTTTTTACATATTAAATTTATGAGTGATGTTTCTATGGACAAAAAAAAAAACAAATGCTTCTATGAACCAAAACAAGGTAAAGCTTATGTGAACTTTGTTTTATTTTGACTGTTTAATCTAACAGTTTATATTTTATTCTGATCAATTAAATTTCTCTGTAGCTTGAACCGTAGCAATCCATCTTTCTGTCGTCCGATGGAAAATCAACAGCTTAGCGTTTGCTTAACAAAGACCCAGCCCCCACCTATCTTCCGATGGAAAATCAACGACTCAGTGTTTGCTCGACAAAAACCCAGCCCCGACCTCTCCAATTACTCCCAGAAATGAGAATAGGCTGTCATCCCTCACTCTCGCCACCTGTCCACTCCCTCATCGCCCTCTTCGCCATCTAAAATTTCCCCTCTCAACACGGAAACCCGTCTACCCAGTTCCCTCTGTTGGAAAAATCCCCCGCTTCCTCCCTCGCCATCAGTGCCTACCCCTGGAATTTTTTTTTTCTTTTTTTTTTGGACCGGGTCTTTGGACCAATTTGCCTACCCCAGATTGTTGGGCTTGCTTACCCCAGAGCCCAAATCAATAAAAAATGGGAGAATTTCATATATACCACTCAAAAACTGTGAAATTACATATTTACCATCCAAATTTTTGTAATTACGTATTTACCATCTAAAAATCTAATAACTACCCAACAGAACTTTAGTATATATATCAAAAATACCTAAAACTCAGATTAATTATGTACAATATTCTTTAAACTATAATTAATCAAGGATTAACTTAGCACACTCTCTTTCTTTCCTTAGATCCGTTGTCCTTTATACCCAATATAAGAGATTAAAATATATATTCGAAACTAAGTCAGTAACAAAACGCATATTCTCAAACTCAGTTACTACTTTGATAATGGGTTGTGATATTAGCGTCGTATTCAGTACAAGTTATTCTGTTGAAAAAGGTGGAGTGGTTATCTTGTTTTAGACAGTCAAGCTAGAGTTGAAATCCTAATCTCCGAATCTGCTATCCCCTTCTCTCCGAGTTTTAGCGGGAAGAGACACGATGAGGAGAGAGTTTCAGCAAAAAGGGAAAAGTTATGTCATAAAAGACGAGAGAGAACTCTGTGCGTAGAAGAGGAAGGGGCAAAGAAGGAGAAGAGACTAAATAACTTATTAATTATATTTGAGAAATTTGGATATATACCCATGACCCATCACAACTTCTTTAATTAGATATTTACCTATCCAAAATTGAAAATTAGATATCCCATCTAAACATAACATATTTATTAATATATCCATTTTCAATTTTTCTTACTAAAAAATATTAATTAATATTAATTAAATGTTTCAATGACGATTTTGCCCTTCAAAGAATTTCTCGGAGATCAAACCGTTCTTTCACAAAGATAACTCGTAGCAGGATAAGCCAACCATGGTTAACGGGTTGAACCTGCTAAGGTAAGTAAGGGGAGAAAGATAGATAACAAGGAATCATCCATTATCGATCGTTAACAAGCCTTTCAATTCAGTTCAATAGTCAAAATATATGGCACTTGAGTGCTCAATTTCACAAAGCCTATCAAAATCCTAATTAGGATTTGAGAAACAAGCCACAGAAAGAGAAATACCACTAAGCCAAATGCGCCGAGAGGGAAAAGAGAACACCCATCCAACAATTCAATTGCAAAAGCATAACCAGAGAGAAAATAAAACCCTCTGCTTTTCTTTTCTTTTGCACAAGAGAAAGAGGAGACCGGAAGGGTTTGTAGACGGTGCAAGAAATCAAGAAATCCTAACCATTCAATCAAAGAATGGTTTGATCTCTGAGAAATTCTTTGAAGGACAAAATCGTCATTGAAACATTTAATTAATATTAATTAATATATTTTAGTGAGAAAAATTGAAAATGAGTATATTAATAAATATGTTATGTTTAGATGGGGAAATATTTAATTTTTAATTTTGGATGGGTAAATATCTAATTAAAGAAGTTGTGATCGGTATATATCCAAATTTCTCATTATATTTTATGTGATATTAAACTTAATTAATCTCATTTTTAATTGATTGGGTAAATATATGAGTTATTAGATTTTCATATGGTAAATACGTAATTATAGAAATTTGGACAGTAAATACGTAATTTCGGTATATACGAAATTCTCCCTAAAAAAAAAAATACTCACAACCCTCCGCTAGCAGAACCCAGAGCAGCGCAATACTACGCAAGAAAAGGCAAAAAAAAAAAAAAAAAAAAAAGACTGTCGTGGCGTCACCTCCGCCTGCGCGAAGAAGAAGGATCACCGCGCCGCGTGTGCCCGCGTGTGCCCGCTACCGCTAGCCCTAGCCGCCTCTACTGTTGTTCGGTAAATCCCCTTCTGCTGTCTTTGTGTACCTCGGATGAGGCTAAATTTCAGTTAACTTATACTTCCTATGTAAGGCCTTCTGTCCATTTTTCATTAACCCCGATTATATCATTCGTCAATATATTGATACATAGGACATATGTAGCTCATCATGCTACAACAATTCCATTAACTCTTTCCATTTGTAAGTTAATTGCATGGTAAAAATTAAAAATATAGAACCCCAAATATGGCTTAACCTTACAGTTATCATCCTTGAGATACTATGTTGACTGTACAAATTCTACATAGGATATTAAGCAAGACTGTTCTTATTGCAGACTGAGGTGTGCCTACCCTGTGGAGAACTTCCTATAGCAAGACTGAGGTCCTCCCCTTTCCCCTTGCGTACCTATTCAGATGTGTTACCTTAATTAACAGATGCCTTGTAGTTCTTCCAACCAAAATTTTGCCACTTGTCTATCCCAATACTTTAACTACCACATATGTATCGGTTCCAAAGTGCAGAACAAAGTTGTTACCACCAAGTCAAGAAAAATTCCCCTTGCATGCATAATTACCGATGCAACTTTCGGGTTGGGATGAAGTTATATTTATTTATATTTCAGTAATTGCATACATTGCATCGATGATTTCCATCATTCAGTTAACACACAACAGTGAGTACATTTCACCAAATTTCAGCTTCTGTTTTCTTTTGGTACAACGGAAGAAATAAAGATGCTTCCAATTACAACATATCTATTACTTGACCTAACAAAAATAATTTATCCGTGCAGCTCTGACGAAGAACCAAACACCATAACAACAGTTGACAAGAAGACTGCAAAATAACTCTTTAGAGAACAACCTTGCAATAAACCACAAAGAGGTAGAAAGTTCCTACCTTTGACCTTGGATTCGGATTATCCGAAATTAAAATTGAATTATTTTGGTCTTCCAGATATCAAATGTTTAGCTGTATATAAAGTACCACTTGTGATTTTTCTTTAGTTTCCCCCCCCCCCTTGAAGTGACTTACCACCTCACTGGTTTTAATTACTGTATTGAAAAAGTATTGTTGTCAAGGACGCATGGTGCTCAATTGACTCATTATGCACATAGAGTGTTAGATTGTAATTAGGTTAGACATCTGAGTGCAGTTGTTGTCAATATCTTCATTTATTTCTCTTTTTTATCTTCACATTGGTTGAGCATTGCGTAACCTGCATTTCAATATTAGGTTCACATTTTTCTAGGAATTTTTTCATGTAGAAAGTCTAATATCTTCTCAGTTTCACTTCTGATTTCTACCAATGAATAGGTTGCAGCTACTTTAGTTGGTACAAGAAAAGAAAAGAGGAGCTTACCTCCTTAATTGATCATATCATTATGTTGTGCAAGGTTGGAAAGATAGTTAGCTTGTCCAACTTCGTTGTTGTGCTAATGTAAATATTATGTACTGTATTTGTAAACCATGAACATTATTTCTTCAACAAGTTTCCTTTGCTACTTCTTTGCCAACTTATACTTCGATTTATATATATACATATCCAAATGAAGAGAACAAATTCAGAGAACAAATTGGACCTCCCCTTTCCACCAAGATGCACCCACAAACAGTTGCGGCAACGCCGCAACAAAGCATCTAGTTGTCTAAATCAATATCTGATGCGAAATTGAATTGATGCAGTTTATTTTGATGTTTTCAATTATGGGTGTCTTATTTCAAAAGTGTATCGGATCTCTAATATTTAATTAAATCCATTAACTATTCTGCTTCTTCGAAAATGTGTGAAGCATGAAAGTGTTTTCAATCTATTGTTCTTGTTGATTGTCTTCTGTGTTGCTCATACCCCTTTACATCATTTGTACCCACTAGTTTTAATACATTTATGCCCTAATTACTGGACCTCTTAACTGTAATTCATCTCTTGAACCTCTTGAATTTATAGAAGTACCTCTTGAATTACCTCTTGAACAACAATATTTGAACCTCTTGTGTAATTCAACCAATTCAAGAGGTACTTCTATAAATTTGTTATTGTTATTAAGGTAACTAAATGTATTTCCTTTAATGGCTTTTGAAATTTGGGGATTCTGTGGATGTAAGATCTTGTTGTTATCAAGTCAAATAAATGCTCCTGTATCAAATTAGAATTTGCAAATATTCTACATTTCTTTTACGACTTTTTGTAAACTAATTTCATGTGTTATGGTTATTGCATAGTATATTGTTTGTGAGAATGATTTGTTGTAAAGGAAACCATGACTTGTTGCTCCAATTTGACGTGAAAATAATTGTTTGTTAGTACCAATTTTAGTAATTCTTTGTGAGAATGATCATTGTTATTTAGTAATTTTATGATCATTGTACCAATTTTCATGCATGTTGCATCTTAGTATTATGATCATTGTACCAATTTTATGATTTTTTTTATCATATAACCCTCGTGATTTTTTATTAGTAATTTATAAAGTGATTTGTGATTTTTTTCTTTAAATTTGTCAATAGAGAATGGACAAATACTACAAGACGGAACCTAAATTTCCAGTTGATTCATCTTCACAAGGATTACAACAAATCGGGTCTAGCCTTGGCAAAAAATCGGGTATAACCTCTTGAATTTTTTTTGCAACTATATATGTTCGCCTACTCCTTGCAAAATTCCTAGCTTTGCCACTGACCTAACCCGATAAACGCGAAACAAAACATAACACGGCCGGAGCGCGGCACAGGGAAGCGCCATTGACCGAGCTGATGGCGGCCATCTCTCTCTTTTGCACGGCGCGCAAACTCCACCTCTCGTTGGCACCTCTCTCTTTTATCCACATTTCTTCTTCTTCCTCCTCATACCTCTTAAACCCTAAAGCCCTAGCACGATCTCCAATCCTCCCTCCTGCTATCCATCTCCGTCAATTGCACTATCTGATCTCACCTCCCCCGTCGAATCCGGGGATTCGTCATGGATTTCTACCTCACACGCTATCGCTCTTAAGTCCTTACTCGAGTGGTGTCAGAGAGAAGGAGAGAGATGAGGAGGCCCCACCGAAACCGATACAGTCGTGGGTGGATGCGTACTTGCCAGAAATGGTGCAACCATATGCATTACTCGCTCGATTGGATAAGCCCATTGGGACTTGGCTTCTGGCCTGGCCTTGCATGTGGTAATTTTTTTTGGAACTAATAGTAATTTGAAGTTTAAATAATAACGGTTACAGTGTCTGATACCAATGGTCAATTATTTCCTTTGTGTTTTATATAATGTATGAAATAAAAGGTCGATTACCATGGCGGCTTACCCTGGAGAGATCCCTGATTTGAAAATGCTTGCACTATTTGGTTGCGGGGCTGTGCTACTAAGAGGGGCTGGTTGCACAGTTAACGATCTCCTTGATCGAGATATTGATGTCAAGGTATCAACAAGTCATTATAATTATCCTATTATTTAATAGTTGTTGATTTAAAAGTTTGTTGAGGTTAACGTAGATAATTTTGAGGTATAATTATGCATGCGTGACTTGGTTGAGGTTCATTGGTCAAGTTAAAATTAACATTCGGTGTAACATTATGTAGGTGTACTAGATAACAGACTCTCAATTCAGAAATTTCCCCGTGTATAAATCTGAAAAATATCTATCTCTGTATGACACTTACAGTTTGAATGTTCATATGATTATATCTATTTTAGGTGGAACGTACAAGATGCCGCCCACAAGGGAGCAAAAAATTCGTGATTTGAGAATAATTCGGATATAATTTGAAAATGATTTGGAATTATCTGAATCAGAGATCTCAGTTTCACAAGAGAGTAAAAAAAATTCTGGAAAAATTCGGGAATAATTCGTAAAATTCGGGAATAATTCGTAAAATTCATGAATTATTCGATAATAATTCAGTCAAAGTTTCGGTCAACCAAATAATTCAGCGTTCGGTTCGACATCACAAAAAAAAACAAATTATTCGTTCCACAAATAATTCGCGAATCTTGTGACTATGTTGAGTAAGCCATAAAAGTGAGGAAGAGCACAGTTGCAAAGGAATTCCCAACATAGATGCAATTTGCAAAATACTAAGACAAAAGTAGAAGAAGAAATTCATGTAAAGTCTCTTCATCTTTCAAATTCAAAATCGCACCCCCCAACCTAGTTGAAACAAGCTTAGCGAGTTGTTCAACCATATCTTTAGTACTAGCCGTGGTGCTAAAGGTAGAGAAGGTAGAAAGGATCCTCCTGCACATCTGTGCATATGCTCCATACAAAAGGATCCATCCCTCGTATCACATAAAATCCATCCCGGATTGAATTATTATAAGATTAAGACAATGACCCGTTTATCTGAAAACAATGTAGGGATGTTTCAACAGGTTAGTCAGGATAGATCATCTATAGTGTAAATCACATATAAATACTTTCTGACTGAGTTACAATTGGCTTAGGTCAGGTTGAAGAGTGCTGGTCTTAGACCCGGATCAGGACAAATCAATAAAATCACTTCTGGTAATTATTGACAACGTAAGCATGTTAAATTTGATATTTTAATTTCTCTGTGCCTAGACCCCAGAGTTAACCAGTTACTGAACCTTATGAGAATTTTTTATTTATAAAAAATATAATAGAATAATAGAATAAAAGAGAAAGGGTTTTAAAAAAATTATGATAAATATTTAAAATATTTCGATAGTAAAATTTCTAGATCTCATACCATGTTAACTAAATAACTGTATCAATCTTAAACACCTATAAAAGATGGTCAATTTTTTATTCTTAACAATTTGTACCAACAACAATTAATATGCTACGGCCTGAAAAGCTCGGAATCAATAAAAGCTGAAATCATCACTGGTACTTGCACACTTTGCATGGGAAAAGGATGAAAACAAGTCAGCATTGCCGACAGAGTTTGGATCCTCTGCATTACCTCACCGTTTGAGTTTGAATTCGGACATTATAATCTGGATGATCAAGATTTTAAATAAGGATAATCGTTTCCACGACTAAAAAATTAGCTATAACAAAAGCTATCATACGTAGCGGTTCTTTTTTTCAAAAATAATATTATATATTTTTACTAATATCAATATTATCTAAAGTCTCATAGAGAAATAAGTAACACCAAATTGATTAAAAATATATAATATTCATATTGAATCAGTACAAGTCCAAATTGTTATTCAAAATATCTCTAATAATAGTATAATCTATCTTTTTCTATTCAAAATAACCTAAACATCATGATATAAATTCTATCTTTTTATTATTCAAAATAACATAAGCATCATTCATGGCATAAACTATTTATCTTTAAAAATTGTTTTGAGAGTGTATTTTTGCCGAAATTTTTATTAATACCATTTCAAAAAAAAAAAAAAAAATTAAAACACCATTGAAATTGGAGAATTCAAAAAATACTAGGGCCTCGAAGTCAAAAACTTAAATATTAGTATATTACAGTGTATTTTTGGATTTTTGGGAGGCCTCAACGTCAATCTGCGACCTCCAAAAATAAAGCTGCAGATTGACTTGGAGGCCCTGGCATTTTTCAAATTTCCCATAATTTGTGGGTTTTTTTTTTTGACAGAGGTATTAATAAAAATTTCGGATATTCTTGTACTTAGTTTGAGGATTATTGGAAACCTCATCTAACTCGCAATTGCATATGGCCTGTGTTGAAAGTATATAAGCATCCTGAGCAAGAGTAAAAAAATTTGCAACAAAATTTTAATAATAAAAAAAAAGCAGGGTGTAAGTGTAACTGCAACGAAGCATATGATAATGGTATACTCAAAAGGACACAGATGTTGCGTTTGAGGAGTGACATATTTCAAAATTTGAGTTGATTTTTTAAAAATTAAGACCGTTCAAATTCTTAAAGTACGAATCTCAAAGCAACTTATTTATAATTAATATTGTCGATGCATTACAAACAATGTTGTTGAATTGTATATATGAAGTAACAATATCAATAGAAAATAACAATATCAATATCCAATTCTCATAAATTTACAGTCCAATCCATTTATTTGCAACAAAAAAGTTGTTGAATTGTACAAAGTAAGAGAACCGTTGGGGTAATCGGAAAGAGGTACGGCTGAGCGCCAATACTTGGACACTGCACGGAACCGAATGAAGTTGGAGATGTAAAAAGTCGGGCGGGTTTAGTTCAGCCCAATCCATTTTATTTGCAATAAGAAGTTGCCTTCACACTGCACATAACCATTTCTATCCCTAATAAACAATTGTTACCACCTAATTAATATTAGAATGAATAAGCTACAATAGCCATGTGCCATAGCACAATTTAGTTTACGCATGCTAGTAGCAGCTGGCTGCCTTACTTTATTTCCAATTAATAGCTTCTCCGGAGATTAAATCACTAAATCCCAAGAATGATGGATCTATATATATATGCAATAGACAAAAGGCTCCAATAAGAAAACTTACAGATCAAAGTAGAGAGATTAGAACCCAAACGCACAATCAATTACCTATTCATACGTAATTTCGCGTAATTTACCGTATTTTAGCATAATTTAACATAATTATTGTAATTTAGCATAATTTAGTGTAATTCAGCGTAATTTAACATAATTTCAAGTAATTTAGCGTATTTTAGTATAAATATGCTAATTATATATAAAAAAGTAATCAAACAAATATTTAAAAAATAAATTCGAATTTTTAGTGTTAGATTTCAGCATCTTGCTATTGATTCATAGTGTCTTTAAAAAAAAAAAAAAATTAGTACCGGCCATTTTCTGGCTCTAAAATTATAGGAGCAAGGTTATGGTGTAATGTGCTCACCAAGAGGATTTGGTGAACACGACTCCAAAAATATATCAGATCGGCCTCAGACGACGAATCCAAACCGTTGAAATTCATATACTTCATAAGTGATGCATGTATATGCAAAATTTTGAAAGTTTTGAATTTATTTGCTATAAGGTCAAGCAGTTAAAGAAATGAATTTTTTATAAGTTATTGTATAAATTGTTTTATATATTTATTTTTCATTATTTATTTGTCCGGTTGAGCTCGTAGCAAATCAATTGGTTATGAAAGAGCCTGTCTTTTGTCTCCTTGACATTAAATATTTTGACCCGCGACACCCAAGACTTTAGGTTGAGAGACACGGCAATTTTCAAGGCAAGCCAGGAACTATTGATTGGGTTTTTGTCTTGTTGGAGTCGTAAAATTTCAAATCCGATAAGCTCTTGGATCTATCCTTTTGACGGGGTCAAGTCACGTGACTCAAGTCCCCACAACATTCGAATCCGTTAATGTAAATTCAGATCCGTTAACAGCTCAGCTCAAATGCTAAAATGCTCAATGCTTAAACATTCTCATCGCCACCTCTCCCATTCTCCCTCTCGACAAATCGGTGCAGAGTTCTTCCTCTTATTATGGAGCCGACGAAGAAGCGTAAACAACCCGACAGTGCTTTCAGTGAGGATCCGAATTCGGGTGATGGTGCTGTGCCCAATTGGCGCGCGGTAGTGTCCGAAGATCTTCGCGTCGAAAATAGGAAAAAAATGTGAGAATTTATTCCGACTTAATGTCCCTTAATATCTTAATATTTGATGAAGGTTATGCGCGGGAAGTTCTGCAGTGCAGCCGCAAAAAAGTCAAAATTTTGCAATTTGGCTGCATTCCCTCCTTTTCTTTTCTTAATTGGACGAGCTTGCAAAAAAAAAAGATCGTTTCTTTGTTCTATTTCTTCTAGTTTTTTCAATGATTGGGGCTAGTTAAGCAGTTCTGGAAATGGGATGATTGTTTTAAAGCCCATTGGGGTTGCTTTAATTGTCTTCCTATTAATTAAAATGATGTATATTAAGAGCAATTAATTTGGATACTTTTTTTGGATGAAGAACTGGAGAGTAAAGAACAGAATAGTTTGTATTGATCTTGTGATTTAAGATACTAAATTGTAGAGCAGATGCTATACACCAAAATCCTCATGCGGACGAGATTGCTGTCTTAACGGCTTATACAACAGCAAAAAAGAGAGAGGAAGAGTTATTTGAGGAGGCGACCGGTGAAGTATGGTTCTTTCTTCTTGTTTCTTTTCAAAATCAATTTATTAATTGCTATCTAGTTTGTCTCTTTTTCTTCTTTTTTATTGGCAATTTGGGTGCTTTCCAGGTGCTATTTAGAAATTGCAATGTTAGCCTAAAGTTTACACTATTACTTGTTAGTCTTTGAATCCTCTCATGTTTGACCTAATTCTTGAAATGTCTAATAATCCTCTCATGTTTGCCCCTTTTTGAGAGATATCAGGCTAATACTTTTCCATTCCACATTGCACCCGAAATTGATTTTGAATTCTATGCCAAAACAATGATTGTTGAAATTTACTACAAAGGAAGAAGTGACCTAGTGTTATGTTGTAATCTACTTAGTACTAGCACTTGTTTGAAATTGTTTTATCCTTTCCATTCCTATCACATGGTATATAATTGTTTAAAAGCCCTAGTCCTAAATATGATTACAACATAAATGGAAGTATCTTTTAAAAGCCCTAGTTCTAAATATGATTTTATCCTAATTTGTTAAAAACAGAAAGCTAATTAAATCTGTTCAACTTTTTATCTTTTATAAAACCCACTCCTAAATATGTTCTGCTGACATTGGTGAGACTGAAATGGGAACAATAAAGCTCCATAACAGTTCTATCGAAAAAGTTATCACTTTCTACCTTCCCTTGCTAAGTAAAAGCTGTTCTAATTTTTGTCCTTTCTCTATTCCTCTTCTTAGCTTGAGTATCTAACAAGTGTTAGTGATTTCATCCAAAATATACCACGTACTCCAGGAATTCTGCAAGGTATTAATGCCTTTGTGTTTTGTGAGTTTTTACAAGGATTTTGTACTTCGGATTCCTCACTGGGACAGTGTGTGTGTGTGTGTGTGTGTAAGAGAGAGAGAGACTTAAATCTTAGCCTAAAGTTTATCTACAGAATTGCAAAAAGAAAACAAAATAAAGCATAGAAAACAATGCAGCATGAAGAATTATAAAAATCTTGCAAAATCCAAGACCATTAATTTTGAATTAAAGAGAGAGCCTGAACTCAGAGAGACTGTTTTTCATCTGACGAAAACATATTCTTGAGATATTATATTGAATAAGAGTGTTGACCAGTTATCATTTTCAGCTGAACCAGTGGATTTGGCTTCTGAGATGGAGCACCTGGATATGAACTCTCAGGTACAGTACTCTCAAAAGGTGCTTATGTTTTATATTTCCCGTCCATGTTGTTAATCTATCTGGAAGTTGGTTAATTTTGTTATATGTTGATCGTACTGGGACCATAACCTTCCGGTAAGATTCCAGATCTTGTTTTGCTTTTTGCAATTTTGATCCTGCGTAAGATGAGATTTGGATTTTTCTCTTGTTTACAAATTCAGCTAAATTCTGGTGGTGTAACCGTAGATGCCGAAGATCTCCCTGAAGAAGTTTTAAAAGATGCTTCCAATGTCCATCTTCTCTCTTCTTTTTTAACTTTTTTAATTCATCTTTGGCAATTCCCATCATGCTGCTACTCGTGGCCAGTTTGGTAGGAGTCCCGATAATTCATGTCTTAGGTTATATCAGATGCTATTTGGCCTGAAACTAACTGTTTAGTACCTCAACCAGGACTATATTGAAACAGTCCACCCATCTGTGTGGGAGCGGCGGCAACAGTTTCGGATAGAACTTATCCGTCCTCAACATCAGCCGCAGCAGCAACAACCTCCGGCAGGATTTCGCTCTGACGGCAGCATCAACCTCCCTCCGCAACAGCAGCCACAGCAGCAACAGTCGGGTACATGAATGTTATAAAAACAAGCCATATTGTTTTGCTAGTATATAAAAAAATTACCTAAAGCTCTTAGAAGTGCTTGGTTAATGAGGTCTTCAAATTTTGGACTGAACTGATGGTTCTGTTCTTTCTTCAGATATTCAGATGGAAATAGGTGATGAAGTCCAGGAACATGGCCAGGATGGACAAGGTAAAAAACAAAAACTAAAAAAGGATAAACTATTTATGGGAAATCTATAAATTGCCCTCCCTTAGAAATAGTATAGGAACTCAAAATGTCATGTTTACCAACACAAAATATGTGGAACCGATCAACAAAAAATCAGCCCTTCTGATTTATCAACACAAAATATGTGGAAGTGCAGGGTACCGGAATGTGTCACATGCTTGGTGCTTCTTAATATTTTTACGAGTATTTTTTTTTTTTTTCCAACTTAGCTGGGTTTTGGTGGATTTTGTTTGTTTAAAGCTCCACTTTTACTTGAGGAAAATAGCACAAGATATCTAAACCTGACCTGTGCCTGACTATGATATTATATTAATCAGAGATTATTGCAGTGCTTCATCGTGGTTACTACACTGCTTGTTTATGTGCCATTTGGAAAAACTTTGATTTCCTGCTTAGATTATTATTTAGTTCCTTTTACTTGACATGTTTTCTGGATTTTTCAGTGTAGGTTTTAAATGTAAATAATAGTTCGTTGAAGGTGCTTCACGTATTCTGTTCCATTGATCCAGAGATGCTAATGATTAGTTAGAAAGTTAGAAAGAGAAGGATAAAACAGTTTAGCATTAAATAGGACAGCTGATGTATACAACCTCAGTTTTTCATGTTAAGGCAGAGTTTACTGGATGTGTCTCATTGTTGCATACAACATTAGTTTTACTGTTATATCTACACCAAATTCAATGTATATATGACAAGGTAAGCATGTTAAATTTGATATTTTAAATTCTCTGTGCCTAGACCCCAGAGTTAACCAGTAATCTCTGTATTGAAACTAAGATTCTTGAATTATATTAAAGAGGCACAAAAAGTATTACATAGCAGACTAAAACCAGTTTGTGTGCAAAAATTGTGAGAGACAAATTCAGCACCTTCAAGCAGGGGCGGACCCAGGTGGGGCAGTTACCCCCCTGGATTTTGAGTTTTAGTGGAGATTTATCGGTTTTGACCGACTTTGCCTCTTCTGGAATTTTGTTTGCCCTCCTTTGGACGTTTGATTTGTAATTCGGGTTAAATTTAGAACTAAAATTGAAATAAATTTGTTGAATTTTGATTGGTAATTAGAATTATAAGTCAAAGCATCAGAAATTACAAGTCAAAGCATTGAAAAGTATAAGTTAAAGCATTGTTTTTTATCAAGTACTCAATTAGTTAATGGATTTAAATCTGATTTGATATTTTTTTTTTGCTCTCTCCTGACGAAAATCCTGGATCCGCCCTTGCCTTCAAGTTAGCATGTGGTAAATGATAAGTTTTTTTTTTGTTTAAGCTGAACTGCTTGAGTTGCTTCTCAATTAAAACAGAGTTATAATACCAGCAGGTGAATTGCATGGAATTAGAACTGCTTAGTTGAAGGGATTTCGATTAACTAGAATCTCTACCTTAAATAAAGAAAGATAGATATAGGAATTCTCATAAACTAAAAATACAAGCAACAAAATATCACAGTAATTTCCTGTTCCAGTAACATGTTTATTCATACCCCAATCATTACAGATTAGCAGATGGCTGTATGGTCACACAAACAGAATTTAACAGTTTGGTCCAATAAGAATAAATTAACTGTATTTTTAATTCTACAATTCAAACCAAATGAAAATTGACAATGAGAAGCGAGCACATCATGCAATGGCTCAGAGAGCATGAATGCATGATAAAATTGTTTAGAAGCTAACTGTCAAATCTGTTGTAATATTTTTTTTTTTTCTGATATTAACTAACACAATACTATATATGTTGGTTAATACACATGCATGTCTTACCATAAATATAGCTATTTGTTGTTACCAACATGCTTGTACATGCTTCATGTCGAAAGCAAATAGTGATGACGGGTCGAAAGCAATATGCTAGCTGTACATGCTTCATGTCCTTAGATGCGTCAATTTGTATAACACAAATTGGATCTAAACTTAAAATTTGAGTTAATTCTAATCGGACAGTTTGAATCTAAACTCAAAATTTGAGTTAATCCAGGGATCAGAATTCTGCAGGAGGGCCATCTTAATTTCATTCGATATATATATAATTAATTTAGCGAAGAAATTACATATCTGCATCCAATCAATGACACATCAGCATTTTTAATTAGTTTTTTTTTATTTTCATTTTTAATTAATTTATCTTTGATGCACTTGTTCAAAATTTAACATCAAAGAACTTGAATTGAATTATGTTTCTGGATATAACGTTTAATTTGTATTTCCTGTGCTTGTAGATATTTTAATTAATTTTTATATGCTGGTGCAGTTTTAGATAAATAGATGCAGTTTTTGTTGTTGAATTAAATATTTATGACTAAAAAAGTTAAACTTTATAAGAACTAATAAAACACAAGACTAAAATTAATCAAACAAAACAAAACAGAATTAAACAATACAAAACAGAATTAAACAATACAAAAGTTTTAATAGACACATTCAAAGGCATGCATGGTTTGGAAGTAATTTTTTTGATAAATCAATGCACATTAAATTTTTTGAAATGTTAATATTGACAATTATATTAATCTGAATCAGTAGTTAGTGTCAATATACTTTACAAAGTTTGATGTTAATATAACATAATGTTACGAAATTCACTGAACTCATATACAATTATTTATCTCTACATAAATTTACTTGTTTGTCGTCTCGAGTTATATTATATTATTCTTTCATTTTTCGAGTTATAATTTACTGGTTGATAATTCTTATGCGATTCTATTGTTATAATAATAAATGCATTATCAGCGCTTAATTTAGATTTTAGGGGCTTTAGTAGGGGTGTCAATGACACCCTTTTATTCGTTTATCTGATCCGTATCGTATTCGAAAAGACAGGTAAGATAATGATATTTTTTCAAAACGTTTGTTCTAGAGCCGTGGTACTACCAATTAGTTTTCCGATTTTCAAAGTCTAAACGGTCGATCCAATCCGTTAGATGCAAAGGTTTAAGTAGCGTTTATCGCGTCATAGCGGAACAGCTGAAAAAATGCTATATTGCGCTATTTAGAACCTTTTCATGGACTGCACGGCAATAGCATCATAGCTTCTATGGTCCAAAAACGCTATAGCGGCGCTATAGCGCGCTATTTAGAACCTTGGTTAGATGTGATCTTTATATTACAATGTGCTTGGAGACCAAATTTTACATTGTTTGAAATTTTTTACTGTTTATTAAGTCAGATTTAATATTGCTGATTTTAATAAACAGTGAAAATTTTCCGAATCAGTGAAAACAACGATTTGAAAACTAACTTAATAAATAGTGAAAAAATTCAAAAAAATGTAAAATTTGGTCTCCAAACACATTTTAATACAGATTGAATATTGAACGGTTTGGATTAGGGGTGATTAATGAGCGAGCATGAGCGAGTTGGGGTATGCTCATGCTCGGCTCATTAGCTTAATGAGCGAGTTAGAGCGAGTTGTTAATGAGCATGTTGATAATGAATGAGTTGCCGAGTTGTTTAAAATACATCATTCAAAATTAATTTTCATTTAGAGAATTTAACAAATTATCATAATCTAACCTAATTAAACAATACATAATTTAACAAAAAATTATACATAAGCAAATTTAACAAAATCAAACAACTATCTTTTTGTCGTTCTCATGGCCCTACATGTCACATACTCAAAGATCAAGCTATCTCCTTATCACAAATTTGCATTATCAAAACAATAATAAAAAATGTAGAATTTAAAAATATACAAATTCAGAACTGTACAAATATTTCCAAAATTTAGGTTTTAGCTCTAAAAGTTTTGGTCTGTGACTTTAGATTTTACTGCCGTGCTCAAATATTTTCAAAATTTTCAGCTACAAAACCAAATAATATTTAAGGAATTAGATGTGACAGGATTTATGTAACTCAGTTCTTAAAGAGCGAGTTATGAGCGAGTTGGGGTATGCTCATGCTCGGCTCATTAAGTTAATGAGCGAGTTGTTAATGAACGAGTTATAGCGAGTTGATAATGAGCAAGTTGTTAATGAGCATTTAGCGAGTAAGTTATGAGTGAGTTACGAGTTATGAACAATTTGCTCACTCCTAGTTTGAATCGACATTTTAACACATTTTAATAGGTGCTCAACTCAAATTGCTTAAAGTGTTTCTCATTTCACTAGCTAGGGCATTTGGATGTGACGTCCCCATTAAGCAAATCATACTGCCTTTTTGTTTCCCATCAAGCTCTTGGATCCTTTGGTTGAGGTTTTTTCAAATCCAATAAGCTCTCGGATCCTTTTTGTCCGTGGAAATTTCAATTCAGATCCACAAATTAACGGAGTCAAGTCCCCACTCCCCAGTCCGGTCCCCACAATATGCGAACCCGTTAATGTGGATTCAGATCCATTATCAGCGCTCAATGCTTACTTATACATCCCCATTGCCACTTCTCCGGTTCTCCCACTCTCTCTCTCTCTCACACACCCTTCTCGTAATCACTCCCTCCACTCGATAAATCGGTGTAGAGCTAGAGAACTTCCTCTTACTATGGACCCGACGAAGAAGCGTAAACAACCCGACAGTGCTTTCAATGAGGATCCGAGTTCGGGTGATGAAGCTGTATCCAAGAGAGAGGGAGATTTCCAAGATCTTCGCCTCAAAGATGGGAATGCTATGTGAGATTTTGTTCAGACTTAAATGTTTTGTTTAATATCTAATTATTTCATTAATTTTATGCGCGGGGAGTTCTGTAATTGTTTTATGCGCGGGAATTCGACGGACTTGTGACAAAAAGATTGTTTCTTTCTTTACTTTCTCTACTTTTTTTTTTTTTTCAAAGATTGGAGTTATTTAAGCAGTTCTACAAATGCGAGGATTGTTTTAAAGCCGATTGGTTGGTTGATACCACATATATACTTTCTATTTTTGTTATTTTTATACATTTTAATAACTTCTTTTGCCTTGCCTACCTATTTGTGTTACATTCATTCTTTCTATTAAGAGGATTTTTAATTGGGATACTTCTTGATTGTGGTTTGTTTTTTTTGGTAAAATTAAAGGACTGGAGAGCAAAGAGCACAACTTTGTAATTGTTCTTGTGTTTAAGATACTACATTGGTTTTCTTGATAAATTAAATGACAGCATTCTTGTGTGGTTGTAGAGGGCAAGGCTCACAACAAATTTCATAGTGCGGAGACTCCTGTCACAAAGGCACAGCTGAGATGGTTGAGGGTTTAGGGTTTCTTAAGGAGGCAAACCAGTGAAGTATGGTTCTTGTTGTTTCTTTTCAAAATCAATTTATTAATTGTTGTGTAGTTTGTCTCTGTTTTTTTTTTGGTTGGCAACTTGGGTACTTTCCAGGCCTAATTTAAAAATAGCAATGTTAGTCGTGTTGGAAGTTTAACACTACTACTTGTTCGTATTTGAATCCTCTCATGTTTGGCCTAATTCTGAAAATGCTAATAAGCCTCATGAAGTTTGCTTACGCTAAGTGGCAAACCTAGATAAATAAATATTGCTAGCTTGCCCCTTTTAAGCAATATCAGTTTAATACTTTTCCGTTCCACATTGCCAAAACAGTGATGGTTGAAATTACTGCATAGGGAGAAGTGACTTGGTGTTAGGTTGTAATCTACTTGGTACTAGCACTTGTTGAAATTGATTTATCCTTATTATTCCTATCACATGGTATAGAATTGTTTAAAGTTCTCAAATTCTAGTTTTTATCTACAGCTTAAATGGAAGTATCTTTCATTTAAAAGTCCTAGTCCTAAATAGGATTTGATCCTAATTTGTTAAAAAAAGAAGCTAATAAATGCTGTTCAACTTTTTATCTTTTTACTACTTATTAACTTGTTCAAATATGTTCCATCTATATTGGTGAGTCTCTGAAATGGACTGATAAAGATCCATAGCAATTCATTTTAACTTTTTGTACCGTAATTCATCTCTGGCAACACCTTGAGGTTGCAACATATATAGATTGAATCTCCCATCATGGCGCTACACGTGGCCAGTTTAGTAGGAGTCCCGATAATTCATGTCTTAGGTTATTTCAGATGCTATTTGGCCTGAATCTAACTGTTTAGTACCTCAAACAGGAACAGCCTCTGGCAGGGCCTTCCTCTGAAGGCAGCACCACCCTCCCTCCTGATCAACAGCAGCCGCAGCCGCAGCCGCAGCAGCAACAGTCGGGTACATGAATTTTTTATAAACATACCATATTGTTTTGCTAGTATCACATGATATGATATACAAAAAAATTTACCTTAAGCTCTTAAAGTTCTTAGGTTAAATGAAGTTTTTAAAATTTGGAACAGACGTTAGAACTGATGGTTCTGTTCTTTCTTCAGGTCCCAGTGAGCATTATAAGGAATTTGTAGAGGAAGCACTGGAGGTGTTGAACAATACCTAATGATTAAGAAACATGGCCAGAATGAACAAGGTAAAAATGGATAAGCTTTTTAGAGAAAATTATAAATTACCCTCCCTTAAAAAAGGTATAGGAACTCAAAATGCTTGTATACCAACAAAATATGTGGAACAAACCAAAGTTACCAAACACAAAATCATTCCTTCTGATGCAAGTAAAGGAATGTGTGACATGTCTGGTACTTCTTAACAGTTTAAGAGTGTTTTCTCCAACTTAACTAGGTTATGGTGGTTTTTAGTTGTATAAAGCTCCACTATTGCTAAACCCTCACCTGTGCCTGACTATGATATTATATTAATCAGAGATTATTGCAGTGCTTCACTTGGTTACTACACTGCTTGTGTATGCGCCGTTCGGAAGAAGTTTGTTTTCCTGCTTATATTTAATTCCTTTTTGTTGACATGTTTGCTGGATTTTTCATTGTAGGTTTTATAATGGTAAACAATAGTTGCTTGAAGATGCATGCTTCAAGTATTCCGTTCCATTGATATAGAGATGCTGATGATTAGTTAGAAAGAGGATGATTTTGACAACTAGGTTTTTTGATGTGTTCTTTGGGGAAAAGGATAAAAGAGTTAAGCAGTAAATATGACAACTGTTGTATACAATTGCTGCATACAACCTTAGTTTTTACTGTTATGCACCAAATTCAATGCATATATGACAACGTAAGGATGTTATATTGATATTTTAAATTCTTGTGCCTAGACCACCAGTAATCTCTGTTTTGCAGTGCTGCTCTTCATAATGTACTGCATGCCTATATTGATTAAACTAAGATTCTTGAATATCTTAAAAAGTACAAAAAGTAATACAAAGCAGGCTAAAACCAGTTTGTGCAAAATTTGTGAGAGATCAATTCAGCAAATTTCAAAATTTTGCAGTAATCTTGATAAAATGCAGTGAATTGAAAAGTA
>JAJGRX010000718.1:0-18808 GCA_025461125.1 Carex kokanica
TTGGGAAAAATTAACTAGATTTGAAAAAAAAAATTAGTTATTATGAAAATTGAAGTTTTTGTAAGATTTTAAAGGGGCCCATGTACAAAAGATGAGCCCATTGTAAGGCTCAACCCATTGGCAGAGGGGTCCGGATCCCCTAAAGTAACCCAATTTTTGGGTTTTGGATCGAGACCGTCCGATTCGAATTCGTCGCTCGGGGTTTTTGCGGATTCGAATCGGACGGTCCCAATCTAAAATCCAAAAGTTAGGTTACTTCAGCGGATCCGAATTCTTGGCAGAGTTGTACTATTCTAGAATCATAATTATCCAATCCAATTTGTTTTGATGCCCCTTCCGAGCTAATCAAATTAAGACGTGACCCTTATTTATTTCTAAAAAAAATTTGATTTGATGCAAAATCATTTTTTTTAGTCTCCAGATTATCTTCTAAATCATATATACTGTAAAAGACACGAACTTTAAGTTCAGAACAGTTCTAGTTATTAATTATATATCGGTTGTGCAATTATACTTTTGGAAAGAAATAAAAGCAGACTAGTATCTGTGGGTTGTTCTCTTTTTTATTTTCCTGAAGAAACGCATCTAAGCACAGTAACAATGCAAATTACAGATGCATTCACACAGAGGCGGATCTACATTCACCCGTACGGGTGCTAAGCCACCCTATAATTTTAAAATTTTAATTATATATATTGAAATGTAATTGAATTTTATTATTTTAGAATTTGTTATATAATCTAGCGCCCTTATAAAATATCACATGTCTATTTGTAGTCTAGTGGTTAGAGCTTATTTTGTAGTTGTGGAGAGCTTGAGTTCAATTCCCACTAACAACATATTGTGTATTTTAAATTTTAGCACCATCTATCATGATTTTCTAGTTTCGCCCCTGCATTCACACAAAAGATGCATAGAGAATTTTCACTTCAGTTTTTCATGTATAAAAGAATCAGTAGAATTTTTAGCGATTCAAACTTTTAAATAAGTAAAAATTCTATTGTTAAAAAAAAATTCAACTTTTGCCGATCAAAGCACTTTGAAGTGGTATAAAGTTAAAAAAATAAAAAAAATAAACGTTCTTGGTTTCTTAACTTTCCATACACAGACTTGGCACAAAAAGTTGTCATGCGAAGTTGTAAAAAAATAAAAATATTTTTAAATCAGTAAAAAATTTACGAAGCCTTCTATAGTATTGAAAAACTGAGATTCTCTTTCTCATTCTTTCTCTTATTTTATAAATTTTCCATAAATGTAAAAGAATTCTACATAAAGTGACTACAAGCCTACAATAATCAAGATTTGAAAGGTTACATACTAGATACTAGATACTGTCATCTCAAAACATCATTGAAAGCACCGAATTAATTAAACAAACAGCGAAAGATAATGACACACGTTTTTTTGCATTTGAATAAGACCATAAAAGCACCGTGTGGGCCCTGCTGGATCTGACCCATTCCAAAAAGCAAAAACCATATGGGTGTTATCAAATATGAACAGGCACCTCATGCAAAGAAATGAATTTATGATAGGTGCTGAACTGTAAAGAAACTTAAAGAAAAATAAAATTCAATTAAATTTAAATATACATGATTAATATTTTTGAAATCAAGGATTGATAGAATGCTTCATCCCAGACCGAAGGCCGGTGTGTATTATTTCAACTGGTACACACGTTGATAAAAAAGTTGGTCGGTATACATATTCATCCTAAAAAAAATTGGCCGGCATGGTTTATTTCGGCTGGCCAGCCACTATGAATCATTCCGGCCATTAGATATTCATCCTAAAAAAATTGGCCGGTATGATTCGTTTCGGCCTAAATGCCGGGATGAACCGTTCCATCCTAGAAAATCAGTTTCCGAACAATACTGGTAGTGTCCGGCAACCATGGCTTAGAGCTTCTTAGTGCTCCTTAGTGCTCTCTTAAGCTCACCGAACGGATGCTCCTTTATCAAGCTTAACGGTATCTCCTTAGTGCTCATTTTGCCCACCTTTCTTAAATTTGCTCAAGTTTTTGACACTAAATTTGAAAATCTAATTTACATAGTGAAAATAATTTACACTAAATTTGAAAATACTATATTTGAAAATATCAAGTTACTAAATTTCTAACACATTTTTACAATTTACATTAATTAATAAAAATTATTATTGCAAACTACCGTAAAAAATTAATAATATAATTTTAGACACTTTATAAATAATTAATAATAAATTTGTAAACAATTTCTAACAATATCTAATTAATTTTGGATAATTTCTATAGATTCTAAACAATTCCTAACAATTTCTAAATAATTTGGGACAATTTCTAAACCTAAACCATAAACCCTAAACCCCAAACCCTAAACTGTAAATCCTATAAAAAAATGTGTCATGCATGTAAATGTTGGACCAAACATATTTAGACATCACTTCCAACTGATTTAAAATAAAACATGTAAATATTGGACCAAACATGTAAATGTTTAATTTTATTTTAAATATTATAGGCATAATTTATATTATTCACATAACCTATTTATAAAAATTAGTGATAATCAAAATAAAAATTATCGTAACATTAAATGATTTAAAATTTTAATGATATTTATAATTTTCACATAACATATTTATAAAAAATAGTGAGATTTTAAAAAATAAAATACCGTACATTAAATGATTTAAAATTATAATGATATGAAATTAATGGCCTTTGAAGTTTGTTTTAAAAATTCAAATAATTGCTTTATTTTAAGAAACTATTTTAAAAATTCAAATAATTGTCAAGTGATCTTTTCTCAATTCAAATAACATATTTTTACAATTTACCATAATTAATATGAATTATTATTGCAAACTAAATTAAAAAAATAATTTTGGTATATGCTAAGCAATTCAATCGCGTCGGGAAAATCAACAAACCGCACACGATATTTAACAATTCAATTTATATGACTCGGTACAACGTAACCAAACAAATAACCCTAAACCCTAAACCAAAAACCCTAACCTTAAACTCTAATTTTGGACCTAAACCCTAAATCCTAATTTCTAAACCCTAATTTTGTAAATCCTAATTTTAAAAAGGGTGTAACAGTATCATGAATCGCATCGGAAAAATCAATAACTCGCACACGATATTCAACAACCTGCAAGGTAATTCCTTAAAAATTTCTAACAATGTCAATCGCAACACTTACGAAATCTAAAAAATCCGAGCAATTCAATCTCGTCGGAAAAATCAACAACCCGCATACGATAATTAACAATTCAATTTCTAGCAATCACTCCATTGCCATCACAAGGCACAAAACATAAACAAAATAAGTTATGTCGGGTTACCCGGAAATAATTGGATTGTGTTTCGTGATTCGTGCTCCGGCCTCACCTAACCTCAAGCTTCGTGGGTAGGGGCGGCATTGCGAGAAAGTGGGGGGTGGGGGTGGCCTTGAGAGAGAGAGAGAGAGGGGGTGGGGCGGCCTAGCGAGAGAGAGGGAGAGAGAGGGGTGGGGGGTCGGGTCCTTTCTGTGGGGTGAGGTGCGGGGGGGGGGGGGTGGATCGGCCTTTATGTGGGGTTTGGGCGGAGCAAGAGACGGGACAGAGAGAGGTAAAGGGGGGTTGCGGTTTTTTTTAAAAAAAAAATTAAACACCAAACCGCTCAAACGTGGAGTGGTCTAGTGTGAAGAGGTGACCGCCTCACTATGGGGCGGTTTGGTATTGAGTGTGGACCGTCCAAACATAAAGCGGTCAATGTGTTTTTTTATACAGAATGAAGCTTAAAGAAAAATGTATTTTTTTATTTAAGTAATTAAGAGAGGTGAATTATTTATTCATTGTACTTGTTTATCAAAGCACATTCTTTTTGGAGGTTGGAACCGTGTTCCATCCACATCCTTTGTTCTTTTATTATCATGCACTGTATTACTTCTGTATTAATAAAGGGCTGTTTCTGGAAATATAAAAGACTATACATGCTCTGTACAGCCAACTCCTTGTATTCTGAGATAAGAGTGACCTGTACTGGACCAGATTTCGGCCGTTTATTTATTTACAGCAACTCAGGTTTACGAACGAGGAGGGCGCAAACAACTAAATGGTAAATCTCCGTCGTTTGAAATAAACCAAAGTTCAGTTAGCGGATGTGAATCCCTAGACTAAATGCTTTTAGAGATGCGACTTGAAATTTCTCATATAGATTCCTGCATTGGGTCCCTAAGCAGCTGTAGATCGAGCAAAAAGAACTAAACGAGATCTAAGGACGTTATTGCATATAGTATACAATAACCTATGTAGAAGATTGAACTAACGACTACTGTCCTAAACTTTTATCTATATGAGATTTCTATGACAAGTGACCGGTCCCTCCATATTATTGTAATCTATTATATTTGCGAAAAAAGATGAATATAATAAAGCCCAGGCCCATATCTTATCTAAGGCCCAGTGTCATAAGTATCTGGAGTACAGTATTTAATTCGTATCCTCTGCATTAACTCACAAAAAAGAATCTTTTGAGTTAATGTATCTAGACCGTCTGATTCAATTAAAGATTTGTGCGGCTAGATCTACACTAATATTAAAGGGGCCTCTGAATTATAGGCTGTGGCCGGATTGGCTCCGTTTAAAATCAGACGGCCGAGATGCGTTAACTCAAAAGATGCTCTTTGAGTTAAGCAGACGATGCGGATATAGTACGTGTTGGTATGAACTATGAATTTACGCAGCCTCTTTCCTTCAAAAATAAAATAAAATAAAAAATCACCACTAGGCTTTCCCTATTCACTCGCTTCGCCCCGCCAGCGATCGATAAGTTCTCTCACGGTCTCACCTTCCAAAATTAAATCACCGCAGCTAATCACAGAGCCTCCCCCTTCTCCCTTCTCCCTTCCCTCACGAGTCGACTTGGCCACAGATGGGCTTTCACTATAGACTCGAGAAAGAAATCAGAATAAAAAAGTTGTACTGGCTCGTATCCAGATATGCACTGGTAATCAGCAGTACCTCTATCGACACAATCTCTCGAAAATGTGTGTTTGTGTGTGTGCAGAATTTTCAAGCAAAAGTAACCAAGTACCAGTACTATCTCTCTCAACTTTGACGAGTAATTAATGGTACCACTGAACCAGTACCAGTATCTGGTATTGAAAACATGCTAATACCCCTACTTGCAAGTACTAAAACCAGTTCTCAGTAGGTGATTCGTTGATCAGGTCTCATACAGAGTCTCCGATAGGAATCATAGGAAGGTGTTAACAAGTGCGATGAGGTAAGGAGGGAAGGGCTTATTAAATAAGGGAATCGGAAGATTTCTACCTTTTAACTTATTGCTAGAGAATAAATTTTGGCTTTGTTGGTAGCACTGTCATGGTAGTAATTAGCTAGACATACTATAGCAACCCAATCTGAGCTTAAAGCAGTTAAGTAATGTTAATGTATTGGTTCATCGCTGAACATCCAGATTAGCATGACATAAAGATGCACATGAAGGAGGGATGATATGGGCATACTTACACATTTTAGGGCCCTGACCACATATACTACCAAATTTCAGAGTTTATGGTACAAAATATAGGGATTTTTTTGGATATACCAGTGCTGTTACTGGTGGTGTGTTTCTAACTAATATTCTTTTATTCTTTTTTCCAGACGTGGACCATCACTCCTTGTCTTGTTCAAGCCTCTTTCTTTTCTGGATGTTCTTAATGAACTCTCTCTGACATTACTCAACTATACCTGTTCAGATTTGCAACTGGGTTGCAAGGTAATTGCATTATTATTGGAAAGTTATATGCCGTGTAACAAACTTAGATGCAGTAATGTTATTGGATCCATGATGTAGACAGTCATTGCACGGGTTTGCTGCTAGGTAATATTATCCAAGGGGATTGATTTCAGTGATTTTAGCACAATATAGTTCCAGAAATTGGCTAAATCCAATTTGTATTTCAATCTTCTTTATGAAGGAAGTGACTGTTGGAATTTTACAAGTTCAATCTTTTACATAGGTTATTTATTATCCTATATGCAATCAACATCAAATCAGGGCCATATCCTGCAACTTGCAATTTTCAGTTACTTGTGATTAAATGTAAAAAAGCATCAAAACCTATTGAGCATTTGTTTGCATGGGGATGAACAATTAGTTTCAACAGGATAATTTACATCATGTACTTTAATTGTGCTCTCAAGAAGTTAAATTAAGAAAGTGTAAGAAACAACATGGAAAAGAAAGCGTATAAAAAAGTTTTTGAAGGGTCAATGGCATATTTAATATAATGTAAATATGCAATGGAGGTGACCAAAAGAACTCAAGTGCTTTCTCTATTAAATTTCTATCATATTCACAATATTTTAGCAAACAGAACATAAAATAATGAGGGTTATAGGGCATAAAAATTGCTTCATGTTTCTGTTTTCTGAATGTGTACGTATCTTTTTAAGTAGGGCTTTTTATTGTTTAATTTTGTATGGTAAGAATTCATAGGGGGTCCAACTACACAAAATTGTAAAGAAATGGGAACTTGTATGGTATAAATATTGTGTACTACTTGTTATCTTTGGGAAAGTAAAAGCTGCAAAAAAAAGGATGCTTAGAATAGAGCATGATTGAAACTTGAAAATGAAAAATGGTTTGGCGTGTGTAAGTTTCCACATGAAGCAATTGATACACTCAACAACACCAGATCCATCACACAATAATAATTGATGTTGGTGAACAACAATCACTTGTTCTTGGCACAGAAAATAAGACCTGTTCTTGTACAAGTTATCGCATATATCTTTATGGTTTGTAGGTAAAAATGCCACGCAAAGTTGGTCTTGCACATGGATGCGATGATGATTATGATGATGATTATGACGATTATTATGATGATTACGATGATAGTGAAGATGCACACAGAAGTAATCATGATATGAAAGGAAACAGTAGGTTATTTAGTTGTTTACAAATTATCTTACACTATATTCTTTCCTTGTATATTTTAGCAGAAGGAAAAGAAACCACAAACTTCAGATTAAATGAAAAAATGGCACACCAGTCAGGAGTTGCTTGGGTACGAAGAGGTGGCTGCCCTTGGTAATACTGTTATATTGTGCACATAAAAGAAAACAGTGTGATCTAGAACAATGTAAACAAGAAATTGCCACTGGAATATTAAATTGAAAATGTTAGATCATGTCTATATTATTTGTTTAATTTGCTTCAAAGCAACTACATAAAAATACAAACTCACCTCATTATTTTTCCTCTTGTTAAACAGTCTCCTCGCAGAAGTTGCCAGTGGCAAAAGAAACAGCAAGGAAGCCTATTGTTTGGAGTTGTTCGATTTGCACCTTTGATAATGAGGAGACTATGGTTGTCTGTGAGATATGTGGTGTTTTTAAAGAATCCTTTGTTAAATCTGGGAAGGAAGCTAATGGAATCGTGTGTTGATTAATTGAAGTTGATATTACAGACAAGTTGTTGTTTTTTTTGTTTCTTAATGAGGGATATCAGAGCTCAGTTGGTGCTAAACCATAAACTTGTTATTTGTTGTGTTCTTCTTTAGGCAATGACACCGCTGCTGCTTCCATGTCTACAATGGCAAACACTCAACCTGGAAAAATGCCAGTCAAAGTTGCTGCTAAGGAGCTGATCTCGGCTGATTCTTATGAAAAGGCTAGTATGTCTTACGAGAGAGGTATTGTTGTTGGAATTTCTCTTCTATAGAATATTTGAGATTTCTCTACAAACTGAAACATACCATTTTTCTTTTGCTCTGTATTGAAGCATTAAAAAAGCATGAGATAAATTCTCTGAGCTGTACTTAGCAATTAGCTTCTGACATATACCGGGGACTTTTTATTTTTTTTCCTTTCTAGAAAATGTTGTAATAAATGTAATTGTACTTCGATTTGACCATACTTACTTTTTCCTGATAGGCAACGCATTGCACTCCGCATCGACAGCACAAAAAGTTGAAAAAATTGCCATGCTCCCGCATGAAAAGAAATTGTCACAACCATCTGATACACTTTCCAGTAATCATAAGCTGCAGGAGAATCTGAGTGACACCTTGGCGACTACAAAGGATTCATCAGAAGTCATAGCTTCCAGTCTAAGCCAGATAAATTTGGACAGGAACCGGCCCAGTGCCTCAACACCTATTTCAAATGAACAGTATAAGCCTGACAAGTGGATACAACTTGACCAGGATAATGAAGCACTAAGGCAGCTAAACCTTGCAATAGTAAGTTCTGTTGTCATCTGTTTATATTTTCTACTGGTCCACTGCTAGCCCATGCAGGATTAAGGTATACCCGGAAATCATATAGTTGTGCCATTGTGGTTAGCTCTACATTTTAATCTTCATTTTCAATTAGATGGGTTATGGGTAGGCTAGTGGTTTACTTTAAGACTTGGTGTTTTGGCCATGTAAACAAACAATACAATGCCAGTTAGGTTACAAGACAGTGTAGAAATGAACAAGCTTTTATGTTGATATTTGCTTTAAAACACTATGTTTGAATGAGTTACAAAATTTGAAGAACATTTTTTAGGTTGGTCATGTTGATTCTGGCAAATCGACTTTGTCTGGGAGACTGCTTCATCTGTTGGGAAAGATTTCAAAGAGAGAGATGCATAAAAATGAGAAAGAGGCTAAAGAAAAGGTCGGCAGCTGTGAACTATTATACATTTATTTTCATGTGTTGTGTGAACTCTGTTAGACTTGTTTTTAACTTCAGTGATTTAATATCCAAAAGAACAGCAAATTTAGAACTTCTTCTAAACAAAAGGAATACAAAATTTTATGTGGGTTGGATTGACTTGATAATCCTTTGTTGCAATACTATTTTGACCTTTTTCAACTACATTTGGCTGCAAATTGACCAGAAATTAAGGAAACCTGTACATATAGTACTCCTTTCTAAAATTAACAAAAACTTGGCATGTATTATTCTTTGCCCATGGCAGGGAAAAGGGTCATTTGCGTATGCTTGGGCAATGGATGAGAGTGCCGAAGAGAGAGAAAGAGGTGTTACCATGACTGTGGCAGTTGCCTACTTTGACTCGAGCAAGTACCGCGTTGTTGTACTTGATTCACCTGGCCATAAAGATTTTGTCCCGAATATGATATCTGGTGCAACACAGGCTGATGCGGCAATTCTTGTGGTTGATGCGTGTATAGGTAAGGTTCTCATTCTTGCATCAGGTCATTGGCTGATACATCCCTGTGGACAGAATCTTAGATGCCAAGTCTTAGTTACCAATAACCAATTCCAGCGACACATTTCTAATGCCTAGTACCTAATCTTGTTATTTCTTCTTTTGTAATGTATTAGATAAAGGGTTGCTCTGTGGAATCTTGTGCTGTTCCTGCTGTGCCAAGCAATTTAGTATAAGTATGTGCCAGTTAGTACAGGACAGCATCAGTTGCAATTTGATACTTCTTGTGGGTTTTCATGGATTCCTTTATGTTGGGACTTAATTGAGGATCTACTATTATCAAAAACTTGTTTTTTCTATTTATTCTATTTGGTTAAATTGGCTATCTAGTATCTGTATTTTTTTTCTGATATTACAGCCTAGAACCCAATTCCAATGATGATGTTGGGTTCCAATCGCCATACAAATCAGCTGGTATGGCAGCCTTGATAAATTGTTTTAACTTTTGGTTCTCTTCTTTTATTTTCTTTTTCTTGGTAGGTTCTTTTGAAGCTGGCATGGATGGCCAGGTACCGGGAGTTGCCGGCGTGGGGCAGACCAAAGAGCACGCACAGCTTGTTAGGAGCTTCGGCGTTGACCAGCTCATTGTTGCAATCAACAAAATGGACGTCGTTGGGTACTCCAAGCAGAGATATGACTTCATCAAGGCCCAGCTTGGTGTCTTCCTCCGATCTTGTGGCTTCAGGGATTCCTCCGTTGCATGGGTCCCACTTAGTGCTATGGAAAATCAGAACTTGATAGTACCTGCTACTGATTCTCGTTTGACTAGTTGGTAAGTGCTGGCATTTTATATAATTTATTTATTTTTTGGAGGAAAAAACCTTTGTGGGTGTGCTTAAGAACTTTCTTCAAGTTCTGTGGGCCTGGGTGTCATGGTAGATGAGAATACCTGATGCATCTGCTTTTCTTGTTTTGCCAAAATTTATCTAAATTAGCTCTTCAGTCTCCCTAGGTCATGCTGAGGGAGTAATGAAGGGGCTGTTTAGTCCTATTGTGCACCTTCTCTAACTTCAAAGAAATCGAGAACAATAGAAACATCCTATTTTTCCTATGTTAAGCAGGAGCATAATTTTTTTTTACGTTAGGTGGTGCGTACATGGTAGGTTTTTATACATTTAGGAGGTACCTGTGAAACCCTGCTTTCTATAATCTAACTAAACAGATGCTTTGTTGACTGCTGGTCAGTCCTTGCTGCTTGACAATAAAATAAATAAATCTCTCTTTCAGGTTTCAAGGAAAATGTCTACTGGAAGCTATAAACTCTCTCCAACCTCCTTCAAGAGATGTCTCAAAGCCTCTGATAATGCCAATTTGTGATGTCATCAGAACACAATCAATGGGACAGGTGGCAGCATGTGGAAAGCTAGAAACTGGAGCTATAAGAGCTGGTTCAAAGGTGCAATCTAATTAAAATGTTGTATAGCATGTTGCTATTCTTGAAGCTATTGTATCCATGAGATTTCATTGCACAATTGGAAACCCTGGAACCCTGGGTTTTACTTTTACTCTGCCCCGTTCTGTTATTACATCAACAGTTTCTCTACAGATACCATTACTAGCAGCAGTCATTACCAGTACAGGTATATACTGAACCGTAACATTGGCATGCCCGGGTGGACCAGTAATGTCCTGTTTGTCTAAATGTGCTTTTGGGTTTTTAAATTAATTTTGTCTTGCATTTGTTAATTTATTCCTTCTCTGTTTGCTTCTTCAGGTTGTAGTTATGCCAGGATGTCAACCTGCCACAGTGCGGTCAATTGAGCAAGATTCAAATGTGTGTAGTGTCGCTAGAGCAGGAGACAATGTTGCTTATATTACATGGCGTTGATTCGAGTAAACTCATGCCTGGTGGGGTCATCTGCCACCCAGATTTCCCTGTTCCTATGGCAGCCCGCTTGGAATTGAAAATACTGGTCTTGGATGTAGCTTTTCCCATCTTGATTGGTTCCCAGGTCTGTGCTAAAGAAATATTGTGTTTTGCACCATCTAAGCAAAAATGAGGAAAGACAGGTTTTTGCTAATTTTAGGTTACAAAAAGAGGATCTGAGAGAAAAAAGGAAAGGGTCAAAACAGTGGCTGAGTTAGTAGATATTGGTGTCAATTGACCCCTCACTTAATTGTTTTTCTTGATAGCTGACCCCACTAGTGACCCCAACCCATTAGGGGGATTTGCATAGAAGTGACATTTTGGTAAAAGGTTTTCACTTCTGTAGGTGGAGTTCCATATACATCATGCTAAGGAGGCAGCAAGAATAGCAAAGATAGTCTCTCTTCTAGATCAGAAGACAGGAAAAGCATCTAAATCTGCACCGCGTTTTCTCAAAGCCAAACAGAGTGCAGTTGTAGAGGTAAGTCTCATATCACCTCTTAGGCCTACTATTAAATTGTTTCATTGGGCCACACAAAGAAATAGGGACAGACATGACCTTATACCATGTGGGCCTTTTGTGAATCTGGATGAAGTATATAATAAGAGGAAGTATGTGTTTTAATACCACCTGAACAATACAGTAATATTGTAATTTGAGACTTGGCTAAAATCATGTGTTTGCTTGTTTTCTTTTTCTTTATTAGGTGGCTCTAGATGGAGCAGTCTGTGTGCAAGAGTTCTCCAAATGTAAGGCTCTGGGAAGGGTGTTCTTGCGTGCAAATGGGAACACTGTGGCTGTTGGAATTGTCACACGGCTGATTGATTCAGTTCAGTAAATGATCTTTGCGGCTCAAATATACAAGGCGAAAAGTTTTGGCATTTGTTCTCCCCTTTTATAGTTTTTATTATAGAGCATATGATAGGATCTATGAGTAGAGGAATGCCTGCGTAGAGATAGGATGTATGAGTATATTTGTTTGTTAATTTCGTGATTTGATTTTTTGAATAATTGTTCTTTTTATTTTGTGGATGAGTTTGGGGATCATTTAAAAAAAAAAATTACCAATACAAGGATTTTAAAGAACTATATATACATGATGTGCCAATTCAAATTTCTTAGTTAACAAATTATACAAATATATCCTAATCCAAGTAAACAATTCAATATTGCATCTGAAATTAACTGAAGTTCTAATGATAGAGCAAGAGAATATATTTAAGATGCATGATAACTTTTTGACTATTGATTTTCTAACGCAGAAATTTTCAAAATGTCAATTAAAAAAATCACATAAGAACGAGTATCAAACTGACAAGCATGACTTTATATCACAAAAAAACTTGTATGAGCAAGTGAATACTCACCAGCATTCTTTACTTCTTCTTTTTATCAAAATAGTTCTCACTCATAATAAGTCTAAAGAAGTGTCATCACAAGAAAAGAATATCTATCACACCTAATTATTGTTGCATTGTACATAATTATTACAAACTAAAACGATCCTTACAACTCACACTTACCAATTACCCAAAATTGTTTTGGGGCCCCAGGACTTGATTAGACTCAAGGAGCCATGCCCACTTTCACCCGCATTACTTTCTAATCAGAAACCATTCATTAGCATCCACATTATTGTATGATTTAGTTGGACAGTCTTTATGATGGCTGAACATTCACTTCAAAGTTTATTTGGTGACAATTTGACAATATTTTATCTGAAATTTGTTCTTATTGTGTTTGCTTTGTAAGTAATATCTACAAATTCATATGTACTAAAGTATTTTTTTTTTTTTGTTAGAATGAGGTGAGGGTTAATATTCTTAAATTACCTCCAGTAAGAATATTGAATTCCAAACATGCAATTTTCTAACGATGTAGCTCTCAAAGAAAGAGCTTGTAATCCTAACGATGAGACTTGTTAAATGTAAGAGTCAAATCAATGTAGTGTACTTAAAAAGATGGAATTTTTTTTAAAAAAAAGTCTGATAATCGTCCTCTAAATAAATCTCCGAGCGCGCCCTCAAGTATTTAATGTCTAACTTCTATTTTCAGCGCTCATATTCAAGCATTTAAAGCTCTGTTTATAACTTTTTACAATGCTACTCACAAGCAATTAAACCTCTATCTGCAAGCATTTAAATTCTAAATATGAGTAGTTTTAACTCCTAACTATTTTTGTCTTCAAGCCAAAAAAAGAAATTTTTTTTCCCCACTCTTTTTTTCTCTCATATCATTCTCGTCAATTTTCCGACAATCCGTGATGAATTTTGCAAATCTAAAAATACAAACGTTTTTTACTTGATTTTCTTTTTCAAATAAAATCCATGAAGAATATTTTTGAATTTTTTTCAAGTCGTTTTTTTTTAAATAAAACCCATGAGCACTTTAAATTCTCAAGCTTTTAAACCTCAATCTACAATGAGCCCCCTCCTCTGGATAATGCATAGCTTTGAAGGTAAATTGAGGTGGAATAGCATAATTGAGGCAGAGACTTAATTTTGGGATTATGAAAGTTCTTTTCTTTTCATTTATTGGGCTTATGAAAAACTGAACGGTTTATAGTAAAATATGAGCTGATTGAGTTGAAATCAAGTATAGTCTTGCTGGGTGAAATTGGGATTGTTTGTGCTGTTATCCTTTGAAGGATAAGGGAGAAGAGTATAGAAATGGAACCTAAATTTTAAAAAAAAAGTCTTATTTGGTTTATAATGCGAGGAGCAGTTCCTTTTAAATTTGACATGAAAACTATTTAAATAGTTGACACAACTACTTTAAACGGTTATAGACAAAGGTTTAAACGCGTGATACTATATGATCGATATCAGAGGTTTAAACGCTTGAACGTAGTAGTTTAAATGGTGACATCAAAGGTTTAAATGGTTGTAGACTGAGATTTAAAATCTTGAAAATTTAAAGTGCTGATGAGTTTTACTTAAAAAAACGACTTCAAAATAACTCAAAAAAAATTCTTCATGCAACTCATTTGCAAGAGAAAATCGAGTAGAAAACGTTCGTATTTTTAGATTCGTAAAATTCATCACAAATAGTCGGAAAAATAAACGAGAATGATCAAAGAAAAATAAATAAAAAAGTGGGAGAAATAAATCTTTTCTTTTTGACTTGAAGACAAAAGTGGTTAGGAGTTAAAACTACACAGATTTAATATTTAAATGCTTGTGAGTAACATTGTAAAATATTATAAACAGATTTTTAAAAGTTTGAATATGAACGCTGAAAATGAAAGTCAGACAAAATTGAAATTTTTTTCTGTTAAACTAGCTGGGGGAGCGCGCTCGGGTATGATCACTCGAGAGGCCAAAACATTTCCCTTTAAAATATATATGTTATCAAATACATGATGTATGATTCTTATGGGTACGTTTGGATGTCATGAGAATAGGGTTGTTCTCAGAATAGCGTTACTATTCTGAACAGCTCAATCCAAACAAGTGTGTTGCTATTCAGAATAGCATGGGATAGTGCTGTTCTCCTAACCTCACCAAAAGCTGAAATAGCTTTCAGCGGAGGGAAAACAAATTGGCCAAGGAGAGAGAAAAGCTACTTTTCATTTTTTTATTACTTTCACACTTAACTGTTACTTTCACACTTAGAAAAATTGGCCAAGATGCTTCAAATATTTTTAATTGCTCTTGTATGAATTTTTATTTTTAATTGCTTTTGACGTTGAGGTATTAACTTCAATAAAAAGATGTTTCAATATTTTCTTGTATGAATTTTATATTTTTAATTGCTGTTGACATTGAGATATCAAACTAATATTATATTACATTTAATATTTAGATAATATTATATTACATTTAATCTAATATTTTTATTAATAATAATCTAATTTTTTAAAATAATATTATATTACATTTAATATTTAAACTAATATTATATTACATTTAATATTTAAACTAATATATATTACATTTAATATTTAAACTAATATTATATTACATTTAATATTTAAAATAATATTATATTACATTTAATTTTAAACTAATATTATATTACATTTAATCTAATATTTTTTAATACTAATCTATATTTAAAAAATATTACATTACATTTAATATTTAAACTAATTTATATTACATTTAATATTTAAACTAATATTATATTACATTTAATCTAATATTTTATTTAATACTAATCTAATTTTTAAAAAATATTATATTACATTTAATATTTAAACTAATATTATATTACATTTAATCTAATATTAATTTAATATATTACATTTAACATTACCCTAATATTATATTATATTTAATATTTAAAACTAATATTATATTATATTTAATATAATATTTTATTTAATACTAATCTAATATTTAAATAATATTATGTTACATTTAATATTAAATTAATATTATATTGTATTATATTTAATCTAACACATATATTATTACTTTATTCATTCCCTCCAAACTCTATTCCAAATATCAATCCAAACAACTTTTTCACTATTCCGAATAGCTTGAGTTAGCACTGTTCTTAAACAGTAGCTATTCTTATTTACTATTCTAAACAGTAGCTATTCTAGTTATTCTAGAGTTCATCCAAACGTACCCTATGTGTGCAGTATTTTGTACGGAATAAGCCGTATTTAAAAACACTAAATTTTATCTCATGTAGAATTAAAAAAAATATTATCTTTCAATTTTATTTTACTATCAAACATATGCCAGGTGTGAAGTGTCCCTTTATTCTTTTACTTCAATTATCCGCACCCCCAAAAGGTTAGGTTAGATAATCACAAATTTCGTGCACCACACAAAAGTCTGTATTGTTTCCATCCACGGAATCTATTGAGATGATACATATATTCTTTACATTAAAAGCGAAGTTTTGTTTGTCGAGACAGTTGAGCAGTGCTCGTGAAGAATCCGCATTACCAAACCAAAAACATCCCAAATAGTCGGTGCGACGCTTCCATCCATTTTCTATCTTTTTCCCGAAACCAATCGACAGATAAAAAAAATACATTTCTGAGTAGAAATATGGAGCTTTATATTTATTTCATGATGATGTTTTTATTGTTTGGAGTTATGTTATATTAGCTAGCAGCGATAACTCCATTTACAAAAAAAAAAAATGATGGTTGATTTGTATCAAGCATAGCATTAACCATTAATCACCACCCTGAAAACTAATAGTTATAGTTTATTATTGAAAATGTGTCATGATCAATTTAACATATGTTATTTTGGCTGCTAATTTTACTAAATAGTATTTGTGGTTGTTGTCATTTTACCGGTATGTCCGTCTATGGGACGGAGGGGTTTAGAGAAAATGAGGATCAATTGACTCCTCTTTTTTAGTTTATTTTTTATATTTAAGTATGATTTTATATATAAATTAGAGTGAAATGGCATGATATTGTAAAATTGATTTCTAGTTTTCATAATTTTTTTTTTATATTCATAGTTCGAAAGTCTGACTCCGCTCCTGGACCGTCTCCAATAACTAATTCTCATTGATCCCTACAGGAATCATGCAACCTTCGGCTAAGCTGCAACCAACTCTAGCATACTTCTGGTATGTTGAATTGACTTGTGCAAAAGTGAGTGTAAACTAGAGGTGCAAACGTCGGATACGGATCATAGTGATCAAACCGTATCCTTATCCGTTATAATTTTTAGGATACAGATAGTCTCGGATATAGATACGGATCATATAATAAACGGATATAGATATGGATCAGATATCGGACGGATACGAATATGGATATGAATATAATTCGGATAATTAAAAATAAATTAATAATGTACATTCTAATAAAGAATAATATCTAAATATAATTTTTTTATTCATAAATTATATCTAATATTTTTTATAATAAGTTTGTTGGTTACAAAACATAATCATATTATTAAAACAGTAGTTATTAATTATGTCATAGTGTTAAATTGTTCATCAGAATATATATGTATATGCAACTTAATAAATCATTGGTATGTATATGTAGTTTAATGAATTAATTTAAGAACAAAGAATGCATTTTTTGTGGTTCAAGGGATATTGGTCGGATACGGATAGTTTACGGATAGTTAAAAATCAAACCGTGTCCTTATCCGTTATAAATTTTTAGATACGATATGGATAGTCTCGAACGAATACGGATTAAATAATTTAAGTAATTTTCCCGATTCGAATCCGGATGAAATTGGATAATATCCGATCCCTTTACACCCCTAGTGTAAAGCCATACAAAATTACTCTCAAAACACAGAAAAAAAATTAAGGCACTCGTCAATGTTTATAGTTTAAGGAGCTTGCACAAGTCAAATATTAAGCCACACAAAGTGAGTGTTAAATTATACAAAGTTAATTAGGAAGGCATACAAAATAATTTTTTGCAACAAATGTGAATTATAAATCATCAATCAGCATTCAAGAAGCTTTGATGAGTTAGTGTCAAGCCACATAAAGTAAACTTTAAGCCACTGGTGTGTTTAATTTAGGTAATATCTCTCTTCGAATTTGTATTGTGTATGCTTGTATTAACTAGTAAATCTCAAGTGTTTAGTTGAGTCAAACATTCTCTTAGAATTATATTTTTCTAAACCTTTTGGAGTTCATTTTGTATGGCCTAAGGTTTACCTTATGCGACTTCACATTCACTAAACAGACATATTATTAATAAATTAAAATTTTAATATTTTTTACAATTTTCTAGAAAACCATACCAAAAAGACATTTTAATATTTTTTAGGTCAGTGCTATATATCCTATGCCTAACTTACCTGACTTGCTTCAAATGTCCATTAGAAGTTCGCCAAAGCTTTCGTCAAATTTCGTGCAAATGAGAGAGATTCTTCAAAGCGCTAATGATATCAGGTGAATCGTTAACCTTTAGCTCTTAAAGCAAGACGGCTAATGATCAAGTTTGAGCGAGTTTGGGACTTTGGGTATGACCGTTTATGGCATAATTGAAAATTAATGCGCCAATCAACTCAAGTTGAAAGCATAATTGAGTTAAAAATTTAACTCGTGGTCAACTCTTTACCAACTCGAGTTGACTATAACTCAATTCCTAACGCGTTAAGTACGTACTGAGTCATAAGTTACGGACATCTGTGCTGTGCAAGCCCGTTTTAAACACAATATTACCCGTTATTTCAGTAGTTCACAGTTTCATTTGACCGATTGTAGACCACTGACATGAGTCTGGATCCCCTAACGTACCCAATATTTGGATTTTAGATTGAGACTGTCCGATTTGAATTCGTCGCTCGGGATTGTTTCAGGATTCGAATTCGTCGTCGAGATGCGCTCACTTTGAAAATGAATTTTCACGGATTTGAATAAACAGTCCCGATCTAAAACTCAAAAGTTGGGTTACTTCGCTGGATCCAATTCCACTGACATCGGCGCTGCCCAGTTGCTTCCAAGTTGAGTTTCTCTGTTACAATTTCTGTGATTCATTTTCTGTTTCCGAGTGAATGGTGCAGGGTCTCCGAGGGTTTCCTGTCGGCGATTGTAACAGAGACTTGATTGATGTTCAGTGCTTACCACGCGAATCATTAAGCAAATTTCGTGCAACAAATATTAGCACGAATCTTGACGATGGGTTCAATGAAAAGGGGAAGCGCCTGTTCAGCAGCAATTCTTATGCTCGCTCCGACGGGACAAACCTCGCGACATGAGCCCACATTCAGGGAAAAGTAGTGTGCATCTCGAATTTACGGTCCACGAGTACATGATAGCCCAGTTCAGCCAATTTTCTTATTAT
>JAJGRX010000296.1:0-21676 GCA_025461125.1 Carex kokanica
CCGCCAAGTCAGACATGCAGACTAGGTCTGTGTATCTCTCTTGTGGCATGCAGATCTAGTCTGCGTTTCTGCCCAGACAGACACGCAGATCAAGTCTGTGTGTACATGAGTTTCGAGATTTTCCAAAAGGCCGGTTACCTTTGAATTTTGATTTTTTAAATGCTAATATTAGTAAATTCGGCTAAAGCCTAGCTCAACATAGCTGCATTCCTCCTTGTCAACAGGACAATGACCCAGTTGTACAGGCTTTTGATAAATGCCAAGCAGAAAGTCATCCTGAAATTGATTGAGATTTGCCAAAAATCAGATAAGATGTAGAAAATGCACATAGATATGTGGATAGAAATGAAAATGTAATATATCATTTGATATTTTGACTACCGGCGGATATTTTATTTGAAATTAAATAAATTCTTACATAATTAATTTCTCATGACCACTAATTCTCATTTCTGAAAGCAAAATCCCTTTAATTCCAACTTCAAAAATTAAAAAATTATTCCTTTATTTAAATATACCTCTAATACCAATCAGCAATGTTATAAACTTATAGTTCAAACTTTGAGCCTCCATTTTGTCAATTTCAGTTTCTATGTTTTGAAGTAATAAATATGCCCTAGTATCTAGTATGAACAACATATCATGTACTGAACCAACCTTTAAGTATTGTTAAAACAATAAAAGCTGCTTTTGGAAATAAAAATAAATAAAAAGGAATTTATTAGCCATACAGTCCAACAGGGTAGGGTATTCCAATTCAGACAGCAAGTCGCCTGTCTGCACAAGCTCTACGAACGAGTAGCACATCACTCGCCTACATTTATCAGAATATATTAATGACAAACTTCTATTTTTCAAGTTCAATTAAAAGGTAAAACGTAAAAAGAACAAGATACAATGAAATATAAAACCTTGAATTGACAGAGTTGAGGTTATGCACAATAGAGACATATTTGGTCCTTCTCAAAAGCAAAGTTTACCTAGACAAATTCTTTCAGAGACGAAGTTTCAAGTTAAAAATGAGATAAAAGTTTACCTAGAGGAGCTGGCGCGAGCCTTGCGAAAGAGCAAATAGATGGAGGAGGGGTGAAAATTATTGGTGCTGTTAGGGTGGAACCAAACGAGCTGCTCAACGAGCCGTCCAAAAATCATCATACCCATTGCTCAACGAGCCGTCCAAAAAAAGTAGGAAAGCGTCCACTGAAAGAATAGAAAAAAAATCGTTCAGAATTGTATAATGTCACCATGTCCACTGCTTCCAGATCATGAGCTTCTTCTCCACCTAAAAGAAACGCACTTAATGATCCTTAAATATATTGAATGGGCAAAATCTGTAGTCGAACTCAATTTCATATCCAAGTCAAAAATTCAAAGAGACAAACACAAGCTCCTCTTTGCATCTAGTTGAGGTTTTGCATTGGACGATTTCCTACTTTTTTTCTCTGTTTATGTTCCTTGTTTATTTAGAGCTGAGCAAAAAGGTCATTATGTTGAATCTTTCAGCCTAGCAGTGAGCAAAAAGGACGATTTCCTAATTTATAACCTAATTTTATGGAGCATTGAATAGTTACCTCAACTACTGAACATGAAAATTAAGTTGGATTCAAAGGAGAAAAAAAAAATCTCAAACCCTAGATCTACTTAGCCGCCGCCTCTCATTCCACACTTCTCCTCTTCAAGTTTTCACCTCTGACACAATGATATCCTCCCCTCTCGTCTCTACCTCCTTGAGCGGAGAGGAAAATGAGTGAGAGGGAAGGGAGCCGAACCGAGCCGAGAGCGCGGTATCGTCGGAACTCAGAGAGTAGAGTCTTTATCTCAATCGGAGCACGACAATAAGTAGATCCGGTCGTCGGAAATCGGCGGCGGTCAAAATAGCAGATCTGGTCGTGGAGCGAGATGGGAATTAAGGTATTGGCTGAATATGAGTATATCTATATAAGTAGGATTAGAAGAGTAAATCTAGGAATTTAGAGGGTGATAATGATTAGAGTAATTTAGAGGATTTTGTGAGAATAAAGGAGTAGATTTAGGAATCAGAGTCACTTGACTCGTTATAAATACGATTTTTATCAATTGATTTGTTAGTTGGCATAAAAACCGCTAACCTTAAAAAAAAAAAAAATTAAGTTGGATTCACAGCGAGGACCTATGTGCAAGTCAGCTTTGCTAGAGGGACCAATTATTTATTCCATTCTAACAACTATTACTCATGTAATAAATTTATAATCCCTACTCTACCATTCAACTGCCTTTGACTTGCTACTTGCTACCAAAAATTCAGTCCTGGGGCACTATTCATTTCCACCCCAGATTTGAATCACGTTTGAAAAAAATATAATTCTTGAGTTGAATGGTATGCGTGGAAAGAAAAAGAGGAAAGAAATATAATGTAATTTTAATTTTGTATTTAAAGAAATAAAGCTTAGAAACTAGATAATGGCACTCTCTTCAATATATAGCAACAATATTATAGAATTATAGGAATTAGGAAGTACCTCTTATAGTTTATTCCATGTTGCAAGCACCACTCCCTTAACCCGGGGCAATCACAAACCTCAACGTTGCAAGGTTCTACCGGAAGCAACTCATCCGCCAATACTTGCAATTTTAAACAGTGTGTAATCTTCAAACTTTTGAGTGAAACAAGGTTTGTCAACCCCAACAGTGAGGTCCCATATGAACCCACCCCTGCTCTCATTGTCAATTCAAGAGAAGGTTCCATAAACGAGCACAGGTTCTGACAATGATTGACGGTAAGTTTGACCAAGGATTTCAGCTTTTGTATTCCAGGCATAGATACTAGCTGATGGCACCGAGAAATTTTCAACTCTTCAAGTTCTGATGGCAGTGACTCTGCTTTTAAGAATTGCAAACCATTACAATCGGTAATCTTCAAATACTTTAGTTTGCATAGGCTTCCCATCCATTCGGGAAATGTTATCCCACTGTAACCCAATATTTTTAGCTTGCTAAGATTAGGGTGAGGCTGGAGACTATCCATCACCGAAAAACATTTTTGATCTTCAAGAAATATGTTCTGACCTTTTTTTATGAACAACTTAAGTACACTGCCATCTATATCCAGATAATAATCCTCATCCCAGTTTAGTATCAAGTGCTCCAAGTTACACATACTCACAAGGTTAGCACATTGGACATCCACTAAATTGGAAATATATTTCAATCCGCACAGACAAAGAGTACCTCCTAAATCAGGAAAACCCTTTAACCATCCTATTGTCTGGCATCTGAGCTCCACCTTCAATGCTTGAATTCCTACAAATTTGCTCAAGCTAGGTGGTAAATAACTCACACTAGTATCCCTTATTTTCAGAGTTTGAAGATTTGTAAGGCTCCCCATGTCACTAGGAAGCTCTTCAAGTTGCCGGCAACGATCAAGATTGAGATTCCTCAAGGCCTTTAATAGACAAAGGGACTCAGGCAACACCTGGAGGCTGTTACAATATATAGTTTGAAGCTCTTCTAAGCTAACTAGATTTCCTATTTTTGTTGGCAACTCTTTGAGCTTACAAAACAGAAGAGTTAGATGTTGCAAGCTGTAAAGGGAGCATATGCATTCAGGTAGCATTTCAAAGGACATATAACTAAGTGAAAGATAACGAAGATGTTTCAAATTACCAATGGAGGAAAGAGATTCTAATTCACGGGATCCCCATATATTTAGAGCTCTTAATTTTGGTGCCATTGAAAATTCAAAAGTATTGAAGTAGTTTTTGATATCCCGGCCTGTACAGAGTGTGCGCAGAGTAGTGAACTTGTCAGAGGGAATAGGATCTCTTAGATTCACATATTTATCTATATACATATGGTACAGTATATTAGGAAAAATTGGGAGCTTACCAACCTCAATTGAATAGCAACCATTTTCTGAATTGAGTCGTGCTAAATCATGAACTATATCATGCAACTTAAACTCATCTCTGCCTTCTCCTTCAAACAAGGACCTCTGGCACAATTGCTCAGCATATTCAAAACCAATTTGTTCTGCAGTCTTGTTTCCCTTAGGCTCAATAAAACCCTGGGATATCCATAATTTCACCAAATCTTCAATTTTGTATCTGTAATCTTTAGGAAACATGGAACAATATAGAAAGCAAGACTTTAGGTACGTGGGAAGGCGTGTATAACTCATTTGAAGAGGTGGAAATATCTCATTGTGAACATCTACAGACTCCCATAACTCACTTTCTAAAATATCTGTCCAACTCTTTTCTTCCGCCTCATGCCTCAAAAGGCTGGCAATTGACTTCACAGCCAAGGGCAACATTCCACACTTGTTCATGACATGCTTCCCAATTTCTACCAACTTCGGGTCTTTATTTTGTTCTACTCCCCCAAATGCGTAATGTTCGAACAATTGCCAACACTGTTCAGCTGACAATTGGCCAAGGTTGAATGTTGGCTCTGTTTGCATGATTCGTGCGACTGGATCATTCCTTGTAGTAACTAGGATTTTGGCAAATGCAGCTGACATAAAAGGAGCCTGAAATGAGTCCCACAGACTCTTCTTCTCATTCCAGACATCATCAAGGACCAAAAGTACCCTTTTCCCACTTATCTCCTCACAAATTTTCTCTTGCAAAGCACTCAAATTTGTAAGATCACACCTTTTTTTTGTAATAGACTCCACTGATTCCCTGGTGAGCCTTTCAACATTAAAATCCTCTGATACACATATCCACCCATATTTATCAAACCTTTGTTTGATTCTTTGATCATTATAGGCAAGTTGTGCAAGGGTTGTTTTGCCAATGCCCCCCATGCCCACAATTGTCACCACCGAAACAATATCACGTTCTAAGGACAAGCAATCAATTAGTTGCTCCTTTTCCCTCTCTCGACCAAAGATATTCGACTCAACTACGAAGTGGCTAGTTGGAGCTATTTGCAATTCGTTGTTGCAACGTTTGGGTCCATCTCCCTCTGACAATTGAAGTGCTTTCCGATCTTTCGCAATCTCATCAAATCTGCTCCTTATTTGCTGAATTTGATCCAGCATGCCGCATGGAACCTGGAAAGTTATAATTACCTTGAGAGTGTAAGACCTACTATAATGTTCATGTACACAAATAATACTATTTGAAGCACAGTCTCTCTCTTTTCCATCCCGTTAATACTAGTTATATAGTTGTTATAATCCGTAATTTTAAATATAATTAATTAGTATAACAATTAAAAATTTAACTAATTAAAATTTTAAATTGCATTATCAAAACAAATAAATTAACTTATATAAGTTTATTTGTTTAAACCAAAAAGGAAATTTTTTTAAATTGTAGAATTAATTTATCGAGTAAGGATTTTTAATTAGAACTACCATTATTGACAACAACAAAAAATTAAATTTGATAATTAATTAATTAATAAGAAATCGTAAAATAAATTGTGAGCAATCGGTAAATTCTGTACGAATTTATAAATGCAAATTCGATAAATTAAGTCGGATTATAAACTTTGATTAATTGATATAGCATCCCTACATTTCTGGAATTAATCTGTCCATTGATTGACTTTGCACGAATCTCAAAGCGGTCCCTATTTATTTTCTCTCCCTCTCCCTTTCTTTCTCCCTGCCGCTGGGCCTTCTTCTTTGAGACCGCCTCTTGCTCTCTCTCTCTGTCTGTGCGCGAATTGGAGAGGATTAGGGTTTGGTTTTTCCCTCTCTCTCCCACGCGATTGTCGTTCGAACGGCCGCTGTTCCATCCGAGCAATACGGCTTTGACCGTAGCCCCTGTGGCGCGTGGGTTTCTCACCTGCTCTCTGATAGCATTGACCCTTGCGCTTCGACCCTCGTGCGTTGCCTTACCGGGTTATCTATATCCCTCTCTCTTTATCTCGTTGGGGTTTTTTGCCTTTCTCTTTGTTTCGCTCATGTGCTGAGAACATCTCTCTCTCGCTCTTTTCTGTTTGCCTCTGCGCTTGCTGTTATCGGAACCCTAGGAATTAGGGTTGACGCCGTTCTTGCGATTGTGCCTCTGTTGCTTTTTGGTGTTGTTCTGGTGCTTGATTTCGCTTCTTTCTGGTGTGGTGTTTGCTGATTTTGCTTGACGGCCGTGAGACAAGGAAGCCCTTGGTACCGGCCGTTTTTCATCGTCCCTCGTTGTGATTTTCTCTATCGGGTAAATATTCAAAGCACCTTTTAATTAGTGCCTTGCTCGGGTTGTTGATTTTCCCGGCCGGCTGTTGTGATTGTTTGTTTTGGTTGAATTGGGGATTGTTGGTGGTGCTATGACCAGCCTTGTGGCGGTTTCTGTGGTTGTCGTGCTGATTTTTCCTTGGTTCTTGTTGCTGGTACCGACCTGGTACTGCCCTGTTTCCCACTATGTTGTGTTGTTTGGGCTTTGTTGTTTCTGGACCCTTGCTCTTGTTCGGTGCTTGTGCTGGCTGTGTTCTTTTCTTGTTCTTGCACTAGTACCAACCAGTACTGAGGCTTGAGGCCGTGTGTGGGCCTTCCTTTCTCTTGTTCCTGTTCTGTGTTGTTGTATGGTTGTGCTGTAATGTGCTTGTGTTACTGGTATCAGCGGTACCAGCCCAGTGACACCACTGGTACCGAATTTGAAACTGACAGGGACTAAAATCGTGATTAATTTAAGATGATGGGTGATTTTGTAAAATATAGGCCCCTAGGTGAAATCTTAAGACTTAGGGGCTAAAATGAAAATTTTGGAATTATGGGCTTGGACATCTTTTCTGTTGGGCCTTAGCTAATTAATTGGAAGAGGTCCTGGGCCTCTTTTCTAGTTGGGCTTTGGTAATTTAATTAAAGCAGGCCTTAAGCCTCCTTTTCTATAGGCTCGGCCTAAGATAAGTAATGGGCTTTGGCCCATTTTTGAAAATGATGACTTGGCCTTTTGGGCCGAATATGGAAATAGGAATTTATTTAGATTGGGCCTTGAGTTAAATAAATGGAATTCGGCCTAATCATTGATTGGGTTCTACAAACCCAAATTTAGAATAAATTAGCACATGATATTCTTTATTGTCGCATGTTCGATTTGGATTACGATATGGTGTGGATTGAAATTTGGATACGACTTAAAATATGGCAAACTACTTAGGATCTCGAGCCTCCGTTTCGGTTTGGCTCGATCCGAAGTCTCCACTTAAAATTTAGGAGTGATTGGATTTCTAAAGTATAAACAAACGACGATTGATTTTTATTAAAAAGAAAGTCCAACCAAAAATCGGAATAATAACGTAAACCTAAAGATCAGGAAATGATTATAACAACCCTGGATACAGTCGCCTCATAACATAATTTGAGCAGATACAATGATCTGATTTGGGCAACGTATGATCCCGAAACACATTAAATTTAATTAATTTAATCACACCGTCGTTAGTTGTAAATAATAGTTAAGTATTTTAATTGTTATAAACTTTAAATAAATATAAATATGTTGTTATTTAATTAAGGACAATTAATTAACAACATATTAAAACATATTAAAGTTTTCGTATCACTTCGAATTGTATTGATTAGTGACGCAGTTTATTTTATATACGTACTTAGAAATAAATTAAATTGACCATTAGGGTAATTTAGTAGAATATGTACTTTTACATTGCGAGCATTTAAATGCGATTGATTATCGCAATATTTAACGTAATAAATGATTTACGTGTTTTATCTTTTAAACAGTTTATCTTCAAATTAAAATATAATAAATTAAATATTTACGCTAAATTAAATTAAAACTGTATTAGCCATAATTACTCACGCTCAATTGGAACTGAGTCGAACCGACCGAACCAATTGAGTATTGTACTCCGTAGTTAATCAAATAAGTTCGAACGCGTCATTAAAAATAGTAAAAACAAGGGGGAGAACGGTTACGATACTTAGATTAGATTTTAATTAATTTATGTACGAACTACAGGTCATCAGACCTACGACGAGTTTGATCCGTGGACTGACCTTGTTGGCACTTACACCGGAGTAGGCGGGGAGTCCGCATATTACGGAGGGGATTAGCACACACGTTGCTTTTGGCCTACCATTCAGGTGTGAGATATCTGAATTATCTCTTTTGTGGTGTACTCTTACCAAGTCGACCACATGACCTGACATTTGTATTAATTAAATTAGATGCATTAGAGCATGTTTATCTTTTCTGAACTATAGATAGGATTTGCATAACCCCCATTAAATAATAATTTACCACATTTTAGGAGTAGAGTACTTTAAATATATTATATTATATTATATTATTAGGATACTATTTGTCCTCTTCTCGTGTTATTATTATATTGTAATCGCACATATGCATTGGTGAGAGCTGAGAAGAGACCAAGTGGCTTCGTTTCGTCTCGTAGGATGGGGTACGAGACGGCCCGTCAACCACTGAACCGATTGATCTCTCGATCTCTCGGGAGGTCTTTTAGAATAAATATTATATGTATAAACTTCGATTATATATTCTTTTTGATTCATTTTGCATGTCCGAGTTCTGAGGCACGAAATGATTCGAGATTGTTTTCCCCACCTACATTAGGAGCTACATGCCTAGTACGGCTTCCGCCGTTGCGGTGGCATATATATATTTTACTTTTCTGTACAGGGCCGATCTTGAGCCCTTTTACTTTTCTGCTCATGAGGAAACGGATTAACAAATTCTTACGACTTGCTTGTATGATTTCTTCTATTTTATATGTTTGGTTAAAGAATCGTTTTAGAGTCAGGAAAAACACACGGGTTTGGATACAACCATTTGCTAGCGTGCAATGTCTTGTGGGGCAATGCTCGATATCAATAGGCAATGGATATCATTGCACCCCTTGATCTCAGTACTTGGATTATGTCGTGATGGAATTATTTAATTTGATTTGCACGGCACGGGGTGATATTATATCCGTACTATTATTATATATTAATTTATACACATAGTACTCATATATTGGACTCCGATTTGAATAATTATATAATATTCTCCTTTATTTAATTTTGGGAATCTTTGCATGTTGTCATAATAGAATAATCGCATTATGACATTTATTATATGTATTTTTCGTTAATAGCTAATATGATAGGTTATATGTATATTAAAGCATGTCCATTGAAAAGTACCGTTTCATAAATTTTACATAATTTACAATTAAAAATGCTTTGACCATAGGATCCCTGAAGGGATAATTCTGGATCACATACTGGGCGACTAGTCGCTCACCCCATACGTTGTTTTCGTGGATTTTAGGTACAGAGACTGGTGGTCCACAGCAGGGGATGCCAGGAGCTGTCCCCGATGGCCTCGCCGCTTGATCATAGATTATAGGACTTTTTTATTAGGTTTACGAGTTCCGATGTTTTTGGATCTGTACATCAGACTCGATAGATCATGTATCCCTTTCTTAGACCTTGTTTTATTATTATTAGGTTGTGGACTATATGGATATTATATATTTATGTTTGTTTATCGATGTATGACTTGTGCAATTGTATGATTATTTACGTTTCCGCATTTATATTATTATTTGTGTTTATTTAGCCTTGGGTGTTTATGGATTGATAAACACGAGGTGAGGACTTATCATACCTTAATCCGGAATTTCCGGTTTGTGGTGTGACAATAGTACTGGTCTTTGCTACATTTTTGTGTTTTGCAATGTGTTTTATATGGACTTATCATATTTCCTATGGCACATCATATGTCCAGCTAGTACCTTGTACTTGTTTATATGGTTATCCCTGGATCTGGTGGTAGACTCTGGGTAAAAGTACATTTCATATTCTGTGTAATAGTTCTAAGAGCTTACAACTTCTTGGTAGTCAATGGAATTTATGCTGCTAACAAATGAGCTTGACCAGGTTGACAGATACAGGCTTGGCATTTCACATCAACAAGGGAATCTGAAATTACTTTTTTTTTTTTTTCTTGAACTTCATTAGCAATTCCATTTAATATAAACACTACTAAGACGTTTATGTTAGTGACCATAACCATGGTTCTGAAACTCGGAATTGGATACTTGACTGTGGAATTGGAATCGGATGAATCGGCCGGAATCGGAAGAATTGGATCAGAAACTTGGATTTTTTTGGCAGAAACTTATTTTGTAGCCAAAATATAAGAAAAATTGATAAAAAAAATAATTTGTAAAAAAACTATGTAAACAAAAGATTATACTCAAATAATCCACTAATTATTATATAATATAATATAAGCATAACATACCTTTTATGCAAGCTAGCTATAATTTGTACATAGCAAAGTAAGATTACATTGGCAACATAAATTTAGTGTAGGATTATCTTGACAAGGTATGTGTTAAGTTTTTTTTTCTAGTTGAAATTATGTTTGTATAATTTGATTTTCTTTTTTGTGATTTGAAATCATAGATTAACAACTGCTAGGAAAAAAACGTAAAATAATCTAAGGACTCGGCCTGACTCGAGCTTGACTTGGTCTAACTCGAGCTGACTCGGCCTGACTCGAGCTGACTTGGCTTGAAAATCGGATAACTCGGCCGAGTCAAACACTGTTCAATCGAGTTTTGATGGAAAAATTGCATGGGCGCAATACTCGGGTGAAACTCGGATCGGACTCGGCCGAGTTTCCAAACCATGACCCTAACTCATGAACACAAAACCTATCACTTATACAGTTGCTCAAAGAAATAAAATTAAATTAGTTACCTGAATTAGCTTCCTTTTACGAGAATCTGGTGGAGAAGCATCTCTTGCTTCAACTTGTGCTCGTAAGACTTCATAGTGGTACTCACCCAGTACATCCTCTGCATCGTACGCAACACCCTTGAGCTCCTTCAACCAGAGCTTCACCAACGAGTCTGAGATCTCCCTCTGCTCCGCATCATACAGTGTGGCCTTGATCCGCTCCAACATCCTCATCAATTTCTTCAACTCAGCCTCAATTTGGTGGTTTTGATCTACTGGAGGATTGGAGGAAGAAGACGGAGCTTGTGCAGATGCGACGACATCAGGCAGCAGTTTGGCGCCCAAAGAGAGAAGGTTGGAAATGACTCCGCCTAGACCCATCGATCTAAAATTGCTAAGTCTGTTCTCTTTTCTTTTGTTGTGTTGATATGAAAGGATGCAAAGAGAGAAGGTAGAAAAACTAATTATTGGGTGAGTGAGTGGGAGACTCGGAGAAGACTGGGAGTCAACTCCATTAAATAAATGCATTTTTATATATTTTTTATCACACAGGTCTCCGTCTTCAGTTTTTTTTTTTTTTTTTTTTTTTAACCTTTTTATAAGGCAGGTGTCGAATAAAATGGATAGGAATCGTCAAGAATTTCGTTCTTCCTATTTTTTAACATATAACTGTTATTTTTCAAGATATATAATTCTCAATTTAATATTAATTAAGTAAAAACATTTCATATAAATAATAATATATTATAAAATTTTGCATATCATTCCGAAAAACATGTCACATGGGCAACGGAAATATCTTCTGACGCGGCAGAGAAATTTAGTGCTATCATATAGTGTGTGGGCTAAAGATTGATTCCTCTATAGTGTGCGGGCCCAGGAAAATATCTGGTCAAGGCATCCTAAGAGTGTGTGGGTCTAAAATATTACTAAAAACCCCTTTGCTGCTAATTACTTGGGAAGGAATTTACCAATCTGTACATAAGTTTTCTGATCTTGAAGAGATTGATCATGCTTTTGTAAAACTTTGTAATTTCTGATCATAGAGGTAGATCACTTTATTAAAATAAAAAAATTGATAGTGAAATGAAGTGACGACAAGATAATTCTTGTACCATGTTTTACCAATTTTAAAGATATGAAAAAGTAAAAATTTTGGTAGGATCAAAATAAAATTTTCTTACTGGGTTATTTTTAAGTTTAACAATTTTTCTTGGTTAATTAGTGACTATTTTTTATTTCAAAGTCCATGTATCAATTTTGCAATGCTTTGAGCTGTTTGGGTTTCCATGTGTTAAGATTCTGAAATTAGAGGCTGCCCTCAGTACCCTCATGTTAATATTTTCCCATAAACAATTCTCAAAGATGCTTGTTATCCTTGAGTTGTATAGATTCAATCTCATCTTTGATGGAATCTGTAATAAAAGAAGAGCAAGTAACAAAAAGAAAAAAATAATTTATAACTGCATTTGCTGTATGTACGGTACAAATAAGTATTTTAAAATACGACCGTATATGTAATGTGGTGACTAATTGGCAGAAAAAAAAAAATTTACAGTAGATATTATGTGAATTTGTCTGTAGGATGCATATGCAAAACCACATGTATGGCTACACGGATGCATTTAAGTAGCGTGCATAGAAGATCCGCATGCAGCATTTGTTTTGCAAAATTCCTAAAATTATGTGTGCTTGCAAATTCAAACATGTGAAATTATTCATCAATTAATTTTTTAAATGATTCATATGAAATTGATAATAAAACCCTGACTAAATGACATAACAAAATATAAATATTGTATTAGTTCAATTAAAAAAATTAGGAAGATCATTCTTTCAGACGGATGTATATGAATGCTTCAACAATTATACGCGGTTTTATTGTATGATCTGTGAGTGATAAAAAAATATAATATTTTCTCACATCATCGATCTGTGTCTTCCTATTATAATGCATCTCTATCTATTTTTTTGTAGTTATTTCTCTTATTTCAAAACTTGAGTTGAAGTTTCAAATTAAGTTTTTCATTTCCAATTTCCAATTTTCTTGTCATTTTACCATACTTCTTCTTAGGCATTGTTCATGTAAATGTACGAAGTCTCAGATCTAGAGTTTTTTTCTTATATTTTTATATTTTTAGTTAGAATGTTATTCATGTAACTAATAATATGTGATATAATGTGTGATACTTTTTCTTAGGCATTGTTTTTTTACGTGTATAAAGTATGAAATCTAGAGTTTTTTTTGTTATATTTTCATTTTTTTAGTTCAAATATATTCATGTAAATGTTTTCATTTTGAAATTTAGTTTAGTGTTTTTGGTATTCAAATTTGGAATATGTTATTAAAAGAAACAATCGATGAGATTAAGTTTAGTGTTTTATCAGTTTACTGTTTTCATTTTGAGATTTAAAAAAAGAAAAGAAAAAGTAATGCCCCACTGTGTGGCAGTCCACTTCAAAAGATCGAGGGCATATTTGTTATTTTTTTAATTGAGGGCATTAAAAAAAACTCGGGAGCCACTTCTAGTGCAGATGCCTATATCCTTTATTTTCTTCGTCTTCTTCTTCTTCCTACTACTACTATTATTATTATTATTATTATTATTATTATTATTATTATTATTATTATTATTATCACAATCATCATCGTCATCATCATTTATTATTGTTATAATAATTTTTTTTTTCTGAAATTACAAAACTATAAATAAAAACTGTGAGATCAGACTGCATATCATATGCAGTATGCAGTGATCTTCGGTACTTATATTTAAATCCGTATTTTAAAATACTAATAGTGAGAGATGCAATCGTAATTTTTGAGTTTTTAAAAGTTTTTGAAAATTTTATTGAAGAAATCTTAGCAAATTTAAATCTTTATTTACATTGACGACAAACTTCGTTGAGTTTGGTTATTTTTAATACTTTAATGAGGTTACTGAGATTTAGATCTTTTTGGCCATTTTAAATTCATAAATCTAACTTTTCATTTTCACTTTTTTGTTAGCAGACTTGGCAAATTAATAATAAAAGATAAGGAATGGTCCCGGACATCTCACTTTACTGCATCAGTACTATTGAGGTACATAATTTATGATCTTCGAAGTATCACATATTTCATGGCATTTAGATTAAAGTAAAGGAGTAGAACTAGGGTGTTCCTAAGCTCACCAAGCTCTTCCGTGAGTTCGACTCTAAAATCTATCGAATTGACTTCAAACGATATTTTCAAACCGTTAGATGTTCAATCTATATTAAAATGTGCTTGGAGACCAAATTTTACATTTTTTGGAATTTTTTTACTATTTATTAAGATGGTTTGAAAATCGCTGCTTTTATTAAAATTCTGCACCATTGGAAAACAACGATTTTCAAACCATCTTAATAAATAGTAAAAAAATTCCAAAAAATGTAAAATTTGATCTCCAAGCACATTTTAATATAGATTGAAGATCTAACGATTTGGAAATGTCGTTTGAAGTCAATTCGATAGGTTTTAGAGTTGAGCTCACGAAGGGCTTGGTGAGCTTAGGAACACCCTAGTTCTACTCAAAGTAAAGATATATAGCCATTAACTCGAGTAGTGACTACTATCAATGCTGGGTGAGAGCGCATAGTGGTAAAATCATATCAGACATATACGGATACGGATATAGATACGGATCGGATATTTATTTAAAAATTATTAAAAAATATTCATAATGTTTATCTAATTATAACGATAAATAACATATTTTTTCGGAATATATATTAAAATATATGGTATATATCTACTATTCGGATATGGATAATTGTAACGTAAAGCATACCAGTATCGATATCCACACAGATATTTAGATATCGGATATTCACATCTAATTTCCCGAATACGGATCGGATATTATCTATACCGTTTTCACCCCTGCTTCTATGACTAGAAGGCCCAAGTTATATTGTATTGGTACGCTAGAAGGCCCAAATTAACCAGATTTAGAGCCCAATAGCCAAGCTCAAACTCTTTAACTGGGCCTCAGGTGTATGTATGGGCCGAGAAAAGGAGTGGTTTAATTTTAATTTTCTCACAAATCTATTGAACTGTCAATCAAAACAACAGACCGAATTTGATGTGATGCCCATCAAATACACCTCACTCTTTATGAGGAAATGTGTGACAGACCTGAGTTTAAATACAAATACATTTTAATCATTTAATGCTCTTCATTAATTTAAAATTACAGTATATTTATTGATTCCTTTTATTTTATCTTTTCGTGAATTTTTTTCGTTGAAATAGCATATGGCCTGTCTTAAAGAACTCACTTTTACATGGAATACCATTAAGTACCCTGGGTTTTACCAGCGTGTATATTACCAGCATAGCTTGTTCAGTCATACAGTCGGGTAATTAATTGCTCATGTACAAAATCAAAGAATGAAGTACGTTTCAAATGATAATTAAACCAGTATAAAGACATTTGATATAAGACAGTAAAAATATAAGAATAAGAAATCTATAATATATATGTACAAATGATAATTAAACCATCAGAGTTCACTAAACCAAATGCATCATTGTATTTTGAGTTCAAACTCATCAAGGTGGTTTTTGAGCTACTATGAGCTCAAATTCATCAAGGTAATTTGTGAGTTTAATTCTAACTAAAATTTATTAAATTGACTTCAAATGACGAACTGAAGCTGTCCCACCGATCTTTTTGACAAGTGATTTTCAATTTATAAAAATTTAATTTTATTTAGTATAAAATCAAGCAGTACAAAAACAATGATGAGATGGAGCTCACTACTACAAAAATGGTAATTCTACACTGCACATTGTACACGGTTTTTCCAATTTTATATAAAAACCGTGTACCAAATATGATTTTTTGAAAGCCCAAAAAATCTGTAGGAATTATACACGGACATTTAGTTAAGAATCAGTGTAGAATTGTTTGAGAGAGCTACACGGTTTATTAGGGATCAAAAATTCAAAAATCCGTGTGGAAAAAATTGAGAGAGCTACACGGATTTTTGTTAAATATCCGTGTAGGAATATATACACGAATTTTTTATAATATATCCGTGTAGAAATAGTAGAAATGTACACGGATTTTATTATAAATAGCCGTGTATGATTATTTGGAGAGCTACACGGATTAATAAATATAAATCCGTGTATAAAAGGCTGTATAGGGTTTTAATTAGTATAAAATGCCTTCTCCTTCCAGTGCCGTTTTGATCAAGTCTTTTATACTGTCTCTCTCTCGCTTTCACTGTATTGAATGTGGATCTGATTTCTGCAAATGCTAGCAGCTGGGATCAGAGATCTTTGAAGTTTTTATTTTCTCCTCTCTATCTTTCTAAGGTTAGCATATATATATTTTCCTTTTCTTCCTCTAATTTTCTGTTACTTATTATTGCTTATTTAGGTCATGTGTAATTCATGCATGCTTGATTTCTTAAGATAATGCAAAAACGGCGGAAAGTTCGGCTGAGCGGGAGCCGAAGCGTGGGGGCAGCCACGCAAAAGCGGGGGGAAGTCGGCTGAGTGGGGAGCCGAAGCGTGGGGGCGGCCACATTTGAAAAAAAATTGAAATTTGAAAAAAAAAAATTTTGAAATTTGGAAAAAAATTGAATTTAAAGGAGAATTTTTATTCTCTATTATGCATGCATGCACATATATGTTGATGAAATGTATTTTTTTTATTGGAGATGCAATATGTTGGAGACCTTTAACCAAGAGGCATCATGTCATGGATCACATGGGCACTCTCCTTTTTGATATGTTGGATCTAATACGCCTTAGTTTATATGAAATTCTTGTCCAAACTAGATCATAACCAAGCGTTTTGGCAACATGAGCCCACATGAGATTGTATATGTACAAAAGGCAATATGTAATATGTGGACATAACTTGATCTACAAACATTGGGCCAAAGCTTCATCACATGCTTACTAAGTGGTAAGGACATAACTTGATCTACAAACATTGTATTGGATCTTGAGGAGTATATGTTATATGTGGATCACATGAGATTGTATATGTACAAAAGGCAATATGTATATATATGTTGATGCTTTTATGCTTTTTTTTGTTATATATGTTGATATTAGAATTTTATGTTTTTATGGTTTCGGTTAGAATTTTGTAATGATAAATATGGATTTGTATAATTTTGTAATGCTAAATATGGATTTGTATAATTTTGTATAATTTCATGTACATGAATTTTAAATTGCTATCTGAAAAATTTTAATACTGGCTAGCAAAACAGGAGGCTAGCAAAAAAAAAAAAACTAAAAAAGAAATTATAAGACAACCCTACACGGATATTTAACAAAATTCCGTGTAAGAATAGTAATTTATAAAATAATCCATGCACGAATACAAAAAAAAAAAAATTTAGTTAATTCTACACGGATATTTAACTAAAGTCCGTGTATGATAGTTCAGAGAGCTACACGGATATTTAGTTAAAAGTCCGTGTACAAAGATGAGAGCTACACGGATGTTTAGTTAAAAGTCCGTGTAGAAAGATGAGAGCTACACAGATATTTAGTTAAATGTCCGTGTAGAAAGAGGAGAGCTACACGGCTGTTTATGTTACAATCTGTGTAGCTCAGCTTTGGAGAGCGCCACTGGCAAGGAATTGAACACGGTTGTTTATGTAATAATCCGTGTAGCTCTCAGGAGTTGCACACGGGTAAATATCCATGTATAATTTATTCAGAGATTATACACCCTCGCACTCTACACGGCAGAAAATCCGTGTAGCTCCCCTGTTTATGTCCGTGTGCAATCTCTATTTCTGTAGTAGTGGCTCATCATTATTTGATATGCAAACAATCATTAATTTGTCAAATATATATGTTATAGAATAATATTTTCTGCTGTCACTCCATTTTAAGCTGTCATGAGATTGAACCTCCCACTTATATTGTTGTAAGCGCACTATATAGAGGTGGATTCATTAGTATTGAATTGCGGTTGTTTCAATTTACCCCTTTGTTTTTTTAATATTTATGTATTTACACAAGATTTTTTAAATAATGTAGAATAAAATATTATAAATATTATGAAATTGATCTCCATTCACAACATAAAAAGTTTATATGATTGACTCATTTACATTTGATCCTCATAATTTGAAAGTCTGGCACTGTCCTTGACACTATAGATATTGCACATGGTGAAATAAGAATTGAGTTCTATATAGAAGAACAAAGAATATTGTAAATTAAAATTATAAATCAGGAAAAAAAATATTGGTAAAATTTAAATAAGTTATGTTAAAAACCATCTAATTCATCAGGAAGATGGTCCTTTGTAATTACAATTTGGAGATTTTGAGGAAGAATAAGTTCCAAATAATGAAGAGGGTGCCTATGAAATTAAAAATGGACCCCACCTATCCAGTAGCCAATTAGACAAAGTCATGATTGAGGCTATCACACATGTGACTCCACGACGTACGCCACATGACCCATGATGAAATGATACACCAATACCATGTCAAAGTCATATGTGTGGGACTTGATAAGCATGCCATTGCCATGCATGCATCACCCTCAGCTCTGGCCCTTTGTCATCACCTTTTCATTTTTCCTTAACATTATTATCATTATTAATTAGTAGTAGAATTATTATTGTTGTTGTTGTTATCAGCTGATTAGTCTGACTAATTGGCCGATTAGTCGTTGGCGGTGACCAAACCGTTACGGATCGTCCGTTTTTATTTATACGACCAATTAGTTAGTCAATTCTATTATTATTTTTTTGCATTTATCCGTTATATGTATTATACTTTGCCTGGTGTTATATAAATTTTTCTAAATATCAATTTCATAAAACTTTATTAATGTTAAAATAAGTTTATTTGATAAGTTTGATGAGTTAAATTAATTATTTTTAATAATTATAAGTATATGCACATAACTTTAATGAGAACACAAAATTATATATAAAATTTTGATTAATCGGCTGCATACCAATAAATCAATTATTTGGACTTTTAAGATTAATAATACATCCACTGTATAGACCAAAATACGGTTTGCATAGTACTGTTGCCTCGCTCAATTTAGAATACTAAACATTTTTACAAGTATGAAATTGCTCAATGAGTATTGAGAAAAAAATGATATTTTTTTCAATAAAATTATTAATACAATAATAAACAATCATGAATGTATATTTGTCTTATTAACAAAAAAGAAAAGAAAAGAGAATCACAAATGAAGTCACATTGTATGTTTTTCTCTCCCATGTGGAATAAACAGGGAAGAACATGGGTTGTGTCATTAATTCCTATCCCACATGGCCGAGATTTTTATTTTTACCCAAAAAAATATATATTTTAATATAATTATCCAAGTTTTTGAAAAATTTAAATTTATACTCAAACCGTAAAAAAAATTTACGGTTTGAATTCGGAATTCAAACCGTAAATTTTTTTTACGGTTTGAATAAAGAATTCAAACCAAAGCCCGATCTCTCCCTGTCTCTCCGCCAGAAAAGAAGCCAAGAGAGAAACCCCCCTGCCCTGCTGGCCTCCGCCCCTCCGCCCGAAGACCGGCGCCGCCACTCTCTCCCGCCTCCACCCCCTCTCCCCGCCGCCACTCCCTCTCCCCTCCGCTGCCACCCCTCCGCTGCCACCCCTTCCTCCTTCACCGGCAGCCTTCACCGCCTCGCCTCCCTTCTCGCTCATAGTCCTTGCTGCCTCCGTCGCCTCCTCGATTTGAAATTTCGTGTAAGTTTTTGTATTTTGATTAAAATTTGATTAGAGTAGGATTAGAGTCAAGGATTAGGGTTTATGGCACAAATTATTGTTGCGATAATTGGACTTGAATGTTTGAATCGTATCGGGTTGTTGATTTTCCCGAGCGATTGATTGATCGTATTAATTATTATTGTATTTTGATTAAAATTTGATTAGGGTAGGATTAGAGTCAAGGGTTAGGATTATTGGCACAAATTATTGTTGCGAAAGGCCTCGTTGATATTGTTAGTTTGAGATAATTGGACTTGAATTTTTGAATCGTATCGGGTTGTTGATTTTCCCGAGCGATTGATCGATCGTATTAAATATTTATTGTAGGTAAGTATTTAAATATTCTTTCTTTATGTATTTTTTTTTCATGTAATGTACTCATTTTTTTCAAAAGAACACACACAATTTAGTGTAAATAATTTAATTCACCCAAAATTAAACAGTTAACAAAACAGATGATAATTAAAAGTTTTAATCACAAACTAAATTGAATTTTACTCCAATAAGTTTTGCAATTTTTTTGCTAATTAAAAAGTTTGAATTAATTAACAATTACCAAAAAATAGTTTTCTAAAAGAAGTTACTGTGAATCGAAAAATTTCATTGTTTGTAAATTTATAAAGAATGTGTCAATAGATGTTCTAGATTTTAACATTTCTATGCTTGATAAAATAATTTAAATGTTTGAGATTTAACCAAATTTTAATTTACTTATATAATGTATTGTACACATTCTTCTAGAAAACAACAATATTAGTATCTATTTAGGAAATAAAAAACAATAAAATTGTAAAATTTGGTTTTCAACCAGATTATAACATAGAAATCATGTTGAACTGTTTGGATAAACAGTTCGGACTTTGAAAACAAAGATGAGGATGTCAGACGTGATTAACACAAAAACAACATAGCATTTTAATCACACTCATAAAAATTCATGAAAATAAAAATGGAAGAGTTGCATTGTTTTAAATGTATTGCACATGTCATATATTAATTTTTAAGAATGACAAAAAAATTGTGAATATAATATATTTTTTGAATAAATAGGCGAGAAAATAAAAATACGTTAATTTGTAAAGAAGAAAGTTAATCTTATTATTTTTTTATAAAAAAAGAACGGATAATTAATTATCCAATTTAACATAACTATTAAAGGATTCTGTCTTTATCTTTCTTTTTTGTTAATGTCGGTTCCCTTTCAATTGCTTAGGACGGGAGATGAGTATTGATTTTGTCGGTTCTTTAAGGTTGATATTTAAATGAAGCTATTTATTTCTACAGTTTTTTATGCTGTTAGAAATTAGTATATACTTGAGAAAATAATATTTTTTTTACTGTCCAATTTTTTTACTGTCCAATTTTTTAGAAATTAGTATAACTTGAGAAAATAATATATTTAAATGAAACAGTATAACTTAAATGTGTTGAACTAAAATTTTTTTTACTGTCCAATTTTTTAGATTAATATTTTGAAAAAATAAATTAGCTCTTTGTTAATAAAATTATAGTATGACATAAACAGTAAGAATCACGCAAAAAAAAATATACTTGAGAAATGATTATAGAAAGTATAGATGCTAATATGCATAAATTATTCTTAGAAAAATCATTCTAATAATTATACTATTAACTATTAACGTAGGATGACTAGGGGACGGCGTAGGAGACCACCCGCAGCCGACCCGGTTGATGAGCCCATTCCCGCAGACAGCAAGGACCATTTCAGTCCTTTATTATGGATGCCTCACGATGAGCACCGAGTCTCAGAAGCATCTAGAGAGGTACTTGAATTCCTTTTCTTTAAGTTTAAATTGTGTTGTTTTCGTATTTTTAGATTTTCATGTTGTTTACTTTTTCCAACGCAGAGTGAGGCAATTATAACTGCCAGGGGCCGGTATTATGACTTCCAGTACTACTCGCAGATGGAGCCATATTTGCAAAATTTGGGGGTGCAACATTTGGTCGAAATTCTAGAGTCGGAGAGTACGGCCATTAACGCGTCCCTCATTGCAGGACTAGTGGAGCGATGGCGCCCCGAGACGCACACGTTCCACTTACCTTTTGGAGAGATGACAGTGACTCTCCAGGACGTTAGTGCTCTATGGGGTCTGCCTATCTAGGGCGTGCCTGTTGGTGGCATATCTGACCCCACAGATCCAGATGACATCACAATTAATTACATGCTCGCGGAGTTGTTAGGAGCGGAGCCAGATATACGTGGCAATGGGGGGGCCTCCAAGTACTGTCTGGACAAGAAGAAGCTGCGAGCTATGTTTGCGAGAG